>CM021105.1:291206180-291409288 GCA_007115665.2 Sequoiadendron giganteum | reverse complement strand
ATATGGTGTTGTACACCATTGCATAAAATGTTATATTATAATGTTGTAATTAAATAATTATTTAGCTGTGATGCACCTAGATGGTGTGGTTAATCACACTAGGTAATTATTTGGGGACCACTTTATGTTGTATTGTAACAATATTATTATTTAATGTGTGAGAGACATGGGATAATAATTTAATATTGGGGAATATTTAATAAAGTGAAAAATTAGTATCCAATATTAAATAAGGGGTTAGTGGTTTTGTATTAACATGGTTTTTTGGTACATGGTTTACCACTTGGTTATATTTGTGTGGGCTTGTATCTATAAAAACAAGCACATGTTTAGTGGTTAAGGTTGGTTGGGTGAGTGGGCTATCATTATTGAGTCTTTCTGAGGAGTGCATATGTGAAGTAGGACATGGGATGTGTGGATTCATGCTTGGATACACGAAGGATTCATTGGAGAGGCTTGATGCTTCAGAGGTATTCGTTGTAAATCTTGTATTTATTTATTGATAAATAAGAGATGGAGTATGGATGCTTTTGGAGGTTGGGTTTTTCCCTCTTGAGGGTTTTCCCAGGTTATATCTTGTGGCTTGTCCATTTGATCTATGCATTATGGTTACTTTCATGCATGATTTTACCTCATGGGGTTATGCAAGAAATGGATTAAGATTGTGGGTATTCATGCATTATTTCCTAACATTAGTTAGGTTTATTTTTATTTTTTCTCACTTCATATGGTTTAGACATGTGTCCTTATGATTTGAGAGACCTATTGACACTTACTCACAAACTTGTCATGTGAGCTCAAAAGTGTCCCACCTATGGAGGGGTAGTAAAAGTTCCTCTCTTACCTTATCACCTCTTCATCCTTGCCTATATATGCAAGGATTTATCATTATATTATACTCTTTTCATATTATATTGATAGACATACTATTGTGCTTATTTTGTTCACTTATGGAAGTTTGTTTCATTCTCTTGATCTTGGAATTCTCCAAAATGGTATCAAAGCTATGGGAGCATGTTCCTTCCTACATTGAGGTGAATCCTGCACATAGCCCCATCAACAAAGCTTCATGGAGCCAAACAAACATCGCCATTGTATAAATAAGGATTGAGAAATGAAGAAATACCTTTTGCTTCATCAATTTTGGTAACTTTGAATTTTTGTAATTTTTTAGGCCTTTGTGTCGATTGTATAATAGTTGTAAAAAAATTAACTTTCTTTTATCAGAGGGACAATTTGACCCTCTTTCCATGTACCCATTGGGTAGAATTTTTTTTCTTTAGGATATTTTGGCCATTTTTAGTCTATTTGCAATCTTGCAAGATATTATGGCCTATTTGGCCTATTTATAGGTTTAAACTTTGGGAAAAGTTTTTGCTTGACCCTAGTTTGTGGTATTTTGTTTGAAATTAAAGGGAAATTTATTTGTATTTTTGGCCATGCGAAGGCCAATATCTAGCTCATCTTAGTGCTATTCATTTAATAAGTGCCTTTATTAATTGCCCTAGTCACCCACACCAATGATCACGTCACCATTGTTGACTATCATAAGAAACATATTCCTTACCTATGGTATTAAAAAGGTTATTTGGAGTGATTCTTTGCTCACACAACCCATTTTGTGCTCCAACTGGCCTCATTATAGGGACCTACACATACTTCAACAAAAAATGTAGGTAGTTTTTTTTGTAGGGGTCAAATCTTATCTAGGTGTATTATGCACTAGCAATACATTCTTTGGTGAAGCCACCCTTGTCTACATACATTCAAACTTGGGTGCAAATAATTTGATTCCACACTTGCCATTCACCTAGTCTCCATTTGCTCTTATATGCAAACCCATTTATGACCATGTGAGTGAACTAGTGGCCTACTTCTTTGAGTTGAGAGTTTCAATCATTTAATCTGATATGTTATTGAAGCATTTATATCCAATGCCTCTATCAACAGGTCGAGTCTTGTAGTGCCCACCTTTTCACATTACACCTCTTTTCTTCAATGATGTGTTGATTTTCTTTTGGCGTGGTATTTTTTCCATTGGTTTCCTTCCTTTCTACATTTGAATTTGAAGGTTCCATTTGCACCAAGAGGAGACCTAACCATTGGTGAATTTGTGGGATCATTTTTCATGCACAAAATAAGTTAGTTTAGATATTTTGAAGAATTCCATTACACTTGCACTTTCAAAATCCACCTCATGTGATCTTTTAAGCAGCTCCAACATCCAATGGTTCCACCATTGGTGGTATTTTAGTCATATCAACAAGGATTATAACAACCTTCAAGAGTTTCAATGGTTTCATTACCAAATAACCGATCAACACTTCCATGCCTTAGTCTAAATCACCATTTGGGAAATAGTCACAAGCACACCAACAACTTCTTTCTCCCTCTGATTGGGCCATGTGTGCTCTTGAAAGTTGTCTTTTAAAAAAAAATCTTGTCAACAAAATAGTTTGCATTGATTTTTAATAGTTAGCATTTATTGCATATACAAACATAACATTTATAGTTATCATTTTATGTAATTGTTAAATGTATTATCTTTGCAACATTAATGTTACCTATAACAATGTGTTAACCACCAATTTTTTAATCTAACCATTTGTGGTTACATTTAATTGTGTGGTGACCATCAAAGCTTGTAAAGGGAGGATTTTTGTTTTTTTGCATAAATTACAAATGGGAGGTTCATTTTCCAAGGGTGAATAGTTAACATGAAGCTTGTTTCGATGCCAATATTTAGTACTAATACATTTTCAATATTGTGCTGTTTAATTACATTTTTTAGCCTCTAAAGTCAACTTTGTAAGCAAATTTTGATGAGGCATAACTTTCACCTTGGCTATCAAAATTTTGCTCTCGTTTTAGAATTCTATTAAAATTTATCAAGGAATTCAATTTTGCATGTAAATTAAGATTTAGATAGCCTATTTTGTAAAAATAACCATACATTATAAACGGTCGATTTGACATCCAATCTTCACAACTTATAAAATTTTCTTGCACATTATTCTGAGTGGGCTACAATAAGAACTAATCATTTTTGGGGGGCTCTCTAAATTAAGGGGGAAATCTAGGTGTTTTTTGTTTTGTTTTGTTAGTTCATGTGATCATGTCTCTCAAAATCCATTCCATTTGAGTATTATTCATAATCCTCCTAGTAAATGAAAAATAAAATGTGGATATTATGGAAAGAAAAGGGATACAACAAAATAATTTCATTGTTGCATTATCTGGAATGGGAAGTCATCTTGCACACATTTATCATGTTGCTTCTTTCCAAGGGGAAAATTTTGTTCAACGATTGTGGATAATTTTCAACATTCATTTTTGAGCATCTAATAGCACTGTAGGCATCATCCTGAGGGGAGGCTACGTGGTTTATCTTCTTCTATCAATTTTGGGAGGAAGCATTTCCTAACATGGAGTTCATTACTTCACATATTTTTTTTTGGGGGAGGGGTCACATAGACATTCTCTCTTTTCTCTCATATGGGGAGAAGACCCATTGTACTTTGTAATATAATTAGTACTTGAGGGGTCATGATGAGTCCTTCAATCTTCTTCACTTGTACATTCCATTGCATTGACATTATTTCTCTTTTAGATAGGAGTTTTTATTTGTTACTGGGTTTTTCTCCTTTACTCCACTTTATGAGAAAATTATACATGAGTATCTAACATGGCCTAGTAGTTGGGACTCATCATTAGTGCATACATTACTCCCTAAGTTTCACTTAAGGGGGGTTTTAGTGTGAATAGTTTCATTATCATAGCTAGTTAGCTAATCGCCTTTCTAGGATTGACCTATTCATACCTAGCTTAAATTTACTTACGTTTCTTTTGATTTTATCTCACTTCATATGGTTGAGACACGTGTCCTCATGACTTGAGACACCTATTGACACTTGCTCACAAACTTACCAAGTGAGCTCACAAGTGTTCAACCTATGGAGGGGTATTTAGGGTTTCACTCCTATCTTCTCACATTCCCATCCTTGCATATATATACAAGGCTTAATCAATGTATTATAAACTCTTTATATTATTTTTATAGGTATATTATTATTCTTATTTTGTTCACTTGTGAAATTTTGTTTCATGCTCTTGATCTTGGAATTCTCCAACAATATATATGTTGAATCCCTCTTGTGCTATTTTGTCCTTGATGACAATTTATGTTACTCTGGCATCTTGGTGGTTACTGACTCAGTTGTTCTGCTTGTATATTTGGCACATGTACTTCATTATTTATATTATCTTGGTGGTACTGATCATTTAACTCCATGTGCAGATATCAGTTAAGGCATACTAGTTACTGGCTCCTTGTTTCATTGATCAAGTGATATATTTCTGGTTTAACATTTGTATTTCAGTACTTCACTTGATTACAAGTGACTAGCATGATCAGTTCTTTTACAGGTTGATTAATTATGCTTGATTAGTTACAAGCATCTTAGTATTCGTCAAGGTATACTTCTCTTTCTTCAGTCAGTGGCATGGG
The DNA here is from genome assembly GCA_007115665.2 of Sequoiadendron giganteum. Lineage (NCBI taxonomy): Eukaryota > Viridiplantae > Streptophyta > Pinopsida > Cupressales > Cupressaceae > Sequoiadendron > Sequoiadendron giganteum. The sequence goes on along the minus strand of CM021105.1, from coordinate 291,404,781 downwards.
TTTGAGGAACAATCTTGTTAATGTTTTGAGCACTCAATATTCATCTCTTGGAAAATTGGCTTTAATGAATTTATTTATGGTATTTGGTATGGGAGAATGGCATTCAAAATATTGCATAATATCTAGCTTTTATTACTCTTCTTAAGGAATTGGATATTATATTGTTGTCGGGCTTTGAAAATGAGATTCACTTAGTCCATTCCTTTGCATATGGCATTGTGAATCCATCATGCAAATTCAACCTTCACTACCTCATAAGTCTTTTGACATCATTTGGAAATGGCACATTATAGAACATCAAATACTTCAAAGTGGCATTCGACCTTGGGCAAAGGTATTCGAATTGGTCTCCTTTTTTGCATTTGAATTGGGTCTAAAGGTTTATCATTTAATTCAGTCCTCAAGGCTGACAACATGTATTTGGTTTGATTAAGTTTATACTTGTCACATTGGAAGTGAATTTTCCTTGGCTACATGGGAACATAAAGTCTTATGTATTCGACCCTTCACATGAAATAATGCTTGTCATTATTTGAATCAGAATTATACTTGCTTTGTCTTTTATTCGGGCAATGATTTGGTCAACATGACTTTAGACTACTTTGGCCATGGATTTCAATTAGCATTATGAGTTCTTTCATTATCTTTTTGTCCTCTCAGACTCCAAATGTTATCTTCATTTGCAAAGGAATTCATTTTTGCTTGTTTTGGAAGATTAGGGCAAACCATTTTTTTCGAATCACACTATTCACATTTTTGGAACCCTCCTAGACGCCATCATTGAGTTGGGTATCTCTCTGTTGTTTCACTGTTCTTGCTGCTGCATCACTAATCTTTGACAATGTGTGAGGGAGATGAGAGGATCAACACTATGGTCATTCCATTTGGTTGCTTCTAGCCATTGGGTGAAGGCACTATTTTGGAAGATGTCTTGGTTGTTTCATCCACATGCAAATCTGGTAATCCATTATTTGACAACTTCATTGCTCAGGTATTTTTCCTTGGACTGCTCTCCAGATCCGTTACTTTGCACACAAGGTTATTTCGAGCCATGCTATCTCTCTTTTGCACAAAATGAAAAATGAAAAAACGTCTATTGTTTTTCATGAAAAAGCTGAAATGTTTACTCAAATTCTTGACAACATTTTTTAAAGGTTATCATATCAGGTTCTTGAAACGTGTCTTTAAGTTTGTGAGTCATCTTGAAAGCTAAGAGTCTCTTCTATTCCTCACCTGGAATCGTGGGTAACTATTATTTAGTGCATGATTACTTGTTTTTAGTTACATGTTGTTTGGGGTTTCAAGTACTTCATTTTCGTAGCAGCTTCATAGTCTACTTTTCTTATGAAATATGTATTCTTCAATACTGCTTGGGTAAGCACTATATGTGCAGGCCGCTTGTGGAGAAATGGTTCAGTTACACTTTTTGTTGGAACTTCTTTTCATTTCTTGTCAGAAAGGAACAATCTATTTCTATGGGACTCGGTATATTCTATTTCTGCTGTTTGACAGTAGTGACTGCAACCTGAAAACAACTATGTACAAATCCTTCACTTATGATCTCTGCAACATCTAGAACTGTTGCTTGACAATAGTATTGTAACTTGAAAATTAACCTTGTAAAATTTCTTGAAAGTGGAAAATGAGCTACTGTGGTAATACTTTCAAAATGTAATGTTGTTTTCTGTAAAGAGATAAAAACATAGAGATTAGGGTTCTATCATGACAATTATATTTTTTTTGAAACAAGGGCATTACTATTAAGACATGTGAAAGTCTATTCTATTTTTGATGCTGAAAAATTGGAAAACAAAGTGTGTGGTCAGTTTTTGTAGTTTCTGTATGGGAAAAGGTTGAAAATAAAACAGTGAGAAAAGAAAGAAAAGATATATCAATGTAATACAGTTTGTGATGAAAAATTGTATTGAAATAGTAACTAGATATTTTTCCTCAAGCTGTATCAAGATTCGATAATGGATGGAATCCTGAAGAGTCATTCTTGACTCTTGAGAATTGTATACATTGTTTGTCAAGAGGCACTTGACATAAAAAGGAGAAACATAGAGATCCTCTGTATTACTGTATGTTCTATTAAAACAGATAAGGGGTTGGTGCTCCTTGAGATTGGTGTCTCTAAAAAAAGGGGTTGGTGCTCCTTGAGTCGGTGCTCAGAAATCAGCCATTGAGGCTTTGTCAAAATATTTATTGAAATGAAAGCCTGAAAAAGGCAACAGGTTTAGGAGTGATTTTTCTACCCCAGGAGGGTTTTCCACTCGGCATATCTTGTGTCTATTTGTGTCTCTGTGATTCATTTGCTTTAGTACTTTACTGATTTAAAATGCAATGTTACACTACTCATTTCAGTTTATATGATTGCATTCGAATACATGAATGATACTATCATTGATAAATGAGAGCATATGTATAATTCTTTTCAGTTTCAGTTAAATTCATTAAAGAAGTTATAAACATTGATTCACCCCCCCTCTCAGTGTATTTTTAATCCAACAATATATACATATGTGTGTGTGTGTGTGTTTATACATATATATGTATATATACATAAATACACACATACACATAGCTATGTTTATAATAATTTATATACTTTCCTTTATATATAGATTTTCCTGTAATAATTTAAATACTTTCCTCTTTCTATATATATTATACCTATAATAATTGAAATACTTTCCTATACATGTGTTTCGAACTTTCATATTTAAATAATAATAATATATACTAATAATTACATGTGACAATACAAGTGTGTGGAAAGTGGTCATAAACATATGTTGATGTGATTATGGTAAATTGAATGGAATGGGTTCTTTATTAGAAGATCTAGTCGATTTTAGAATGACCTTGTAGTCAAGATTACCTAACATTTAATTATTTTTTATATGGAATCTTGTGAAAATAATATTTTGTAGACTTCTAAGTCTATCATGTTATTCTAAATGACATGCCTATCTAAGTATATGGGACAACTGAAAAAAGAGTAAAAAGGATATGACAATTCATTAGAAGAGTATCAACACCATGTCAAAGAATTTTCAATGAGTAAATCAAACAATATAAATTATGGAGAAATGATTTAAGAAAACAATACGACTTAGCAATGTTCATTGTCAACCAAGTGGTAATTTCTTCTTGGACTCAAGTTAAATGTTTTCACACTTGTGATACTATTACATTCATGTATGATATGTTTGACAAAATACTTGTAGGAAATATGGTTTGTTGGATTAAGATGATGAATTATAAGTAGTATAATTACTTTAATCTATCCACAACTTAGGTCATACAAATCATAATTTTCAAATTATTAAAATTAGATAAAGGCTTGGTTTATCTATACACTCAATTTATTATTAAGATAAAATGTTTAGTTTTATTCAGGTACACTCCAAGTGTAGTTTTCTTTTATGTAACCCAAAATAAATGTCACGTTTGTAACCCTTAAGCCTATAAGTGTAGTATTAATTAGGGACTTAATATAAAAAGGAAAGTATTTAAACCATTTCTCGATAATTCATATTGTTTGATTTACTCGTTGAAAATTCTTTGACACAAGGTTGATACTCTGCTAATGAATCCTTTTTACTCTTTCTTTTAACTATCCCATATATTTAGATAGGCTTATCATTTAAAATAGCATGCAAGACTTTAAGAGTACAAAATATTCTTTTCGCAAGATTCTATATATAGATTAATTAAATGTTAAGTAATATTTATTGCAAGGCCATTTTAAAATTGACTAGCTCTTTTAATAAATAATTCATTCCATCCACTTTATTGTAATCACATCAACATATGTTTATTATCACTATCAACACACTTGTATTACACATTTAATTATTAACATATATTATTATTATTTTAAAAATATAAAAGTTTGAAACTTATAGATTCTATGAAAAAAATATTATACTCAAATAAGAGCCTAATCATAAAGGTAAGAACATTCAACACTCATTTCAAAATGGAAGCTTGATAAAGTGAAGTATAAAATAAACATACATTGGACATTTGAATGTTATGTTTTTTTGAATTAAGAGACTAGGATAAAGAACATTCGGATATCACTATGCATTCATTTGAAGGGAGGCCACATGGGCATGCAGTGGGTGCATGGCATTCTGTAGAATAGTTCACGTGCCTTGTCAATGCTTCCACATTTTTCATACATGTCTAATGTGAAGGATTTTGGTGAAGGCAATGGGGGATGTAGACACCTAAAAATGACTAATGCATTTTCTTCTTATCATTTCATCATCATACTTATCATTTATTCTATCTATATTAATTAAATAATATTTAATTATTTAATTAAGCTAACATTTTCTTTTTTTCATCCATAATAATTATAATTTATAATTATTTAATTATCTTAATCTTTTTATCATACCTATATTAATTAAATAATTTATAATTATTTAATTGATTCATCTCTTATCATTTTTCCTCCAACATTAATTAAAATAAAATAAAATTTATCTTTGGTCCTCTATAATTAAATAATTTTCAAAAATTATTTAATTAGCTAACACTCTTTTAAATAATATAAAAATAATTTTTTAAATTAAATATTTTCTTTTAAAATAAATAAATTAATATTTATTTATTTCTCCAAGCTATCATTTGAATTAAATAAATCTTATTTATTTAATTCTATCTTTTAAAATTCAAAATTTGAGTCTTACCCTATCTTGAATTTTCTCATCCATTGACCTTGTAAATCAATCTCCACCATTGATCAAATGTTAAGTGAAGCATATAAATAAGATGCTTTCATTTCATTCATATCCTCCATCTCTCTTGAATCACTATAACATTTTTATCACTCAAACATTCAAGCATTATCAAGTATTATCAAGTATTTTATCATTAACATTATCAAGCATCTAAGTATCATTTATCTTTGAGCATTTATCATTATCATTGCATCATATCATTAATTTTCTTTCATAGTTTATTACTTTTAAGAGTAACCAACAATGGAGCAAATTAAGATCTTAGCTATGATCTTTTCTTGTTATCAAAATTTTATATTTTGAGCCAAGATCTTGAACTTCATTGTGTGATTGTGAGTTTTGCATTGTTGATATTTGTGATTCATATTTTCATCATCCACATGTTGGCACACTCAGTGGGACCCATGTCTTAGATTTAACAAGGAATTTTATAAGGTTTATGTTTCTTTTAAGTTATAGGTCAAATTTTCACTTTTGTATTGATTCACAATACTTTCAGGCCGAAAAACAGTGCTTCTAGGCCAACACAAACTATATTTGGCATATACATCATATCAAATTTTCTTTTGTAGAAAGTTTGTTTTTTGTCAACATGGACGATTTGTGATTTCAATTGATCTTGTTGTGCTTTTGGTTAGATTTGCAATGATTTTGGTTTGACTTGCACTTTTAGTCAACTAGAATATTCTGCTAATCATCTGACAACCAATGTTGTGCTTTTGGTCTTTGTTGTCGTTCTTCTAATATCTATCATGACACTTATTTTTGAGAGTGTCACTTTTCTGGCTTTGTCATCACACTTTTGGTCTATTTTGTGGTGCTTTTGATATTTGTCATCGTGCTTCAATGCTTTTGGTTTCTGTATCTTTGATTTTGGTATCTATCACACCACTTTTGGCTCTGTCATTACACTTTTTGGTCAATAACACGACGCTTTTGGTTTATTGACATTTTACAAATAACTATTTTATAAAATTGAGCATAAATTTTGCAATACATATAAGATTTTTTAAATTCAAAAGACGTCAAAAAGATGGTTTAGATCTCTTCACTTTGGATCAAGTGATTTTTTATGATCTTACACCAAAAATTAGGTATATTTGTTCAAAGTCACCCTTATTTTTTAAAATTCAAATGATCATAATTTCTTCATATCAAAGAGTTTTTTAATAACTTTTTAAGATCTATAAAAAAATTATAAGGAATCCATTGGTGAAATAAATTTTTGCTTTAGAATATATTCTTTTCCTCAAATTTGAGATTGAGCTTAAAATTTATCATTCATATTTTGATTTGTGATCTAAAATAAACCATAGTATTTTAATCCCCAAGATCTACTTACATATGCTCTCATCTCGCATCTTAGAGTGATCTTGAGGATAAAAAATAAGTGATCTTGCTTTTATTTTCTAGGTTTGTTTGTTCATCTTTGTGTGTAGTGATTTAAAATAAAAGGGTTGTAAAGGAAAGTGGATTTGTAGTTATTCATCAAATTAGCATTTCAAAATTAGTATTGGACTCTAGGTCCATTCACTCCAATCACCTTCTCACTTTTATATTTCTAAAGTGATTAAAAATTACATTATTTTCTTTTCTTCAATCAAATCTTGCTCGGTGTTTCTTCCTCATATTGAAATTTGGATAAAATTTATCTTTCACATTTGGATTTGGGCTTTAAAATAAACAAGTATATTTTAATCCCCAATATCTACTTATGTATGCTCTCCTCTCACACCCATCGTTTGGGGATCATAAATAAGTGATATTTTTTTCCTTTTTAAGGGGTCTTTCTAGAGTAGTGATCACTCTACGGGACGACCTCAACTCTTATTTTTCAACAGAGTATAAATAACGGAGGGTGAATAAAAAATAAACCAATTGGAAGTGGAATCTTGTCAATATAGGCTAAGCCTCTAAGAACTTTATACCATAGAGAAGTGAAGGTGGAGAGTGGGATACCCTCTCCTCACAGTTGTTTGGAATTATTCTCTTTCACCTATAGATTAGGCCTCATGTACCTTTGTGGTATATCTAGAGGATATGCCTAGTTGAGCTTGTAAAGCTTAGAAAAAACTTATTGGTCATACCCACTTGAGTAGGCTTGTTAATGTGTCTTGGGTGATTGATTATTTAGATCACCATATCCACTTGAAACTAAAGTGGAGATATCCATTCAAAATTGAGACTAGGATTTTTTTTTCATTATATCTTTGTGCATTTCTAATATTTAAAGAAAATCATTTTTATCTAAGGTATTATATCACATATGCCAATTACAAGATCTTGATATAAGAAAAACATGGAATCAAGTTAAAATGAGTCAAACATGTATACCTATAAGGGGCACCCAATATGAGTTGGAGATGTATTCACAAAAAACACCTCAAGGAACATATTCACAATAACCACCTCATAGCGCATTTGAAATTCCACAACCATAATATTCATGGACCGTTCACATCAATGAAGATCTCAATTGAGAGTCAACATTGGAAGACATACACAAATTTAAAAAGACCTAAAGCAATACATGTTTTGGATTATGTTTAATACCGAAACATAAAAAATGTGGTGACTCTAAGATTAATGTTCATAACCTAGGGCCATTTCCATATTTTTATAAATTTCATTGGGATATAGACCTACAAGGTGAATTGATTGACTATAAACCTTAATGGCGAGCCAACCAGACTTGGATCTATATCCTAAGGGGACTGGAATGGATCATAAATATTTATAATGATTAGACTAATGATCCTATATGCCCTAATATTAAAAATGCAAGATCCTGACAATTGATAGACAAAACAATAGTTTGCAAGTGGATCTGGGAAGTGCAGAGGACAAAAAACCTTCTTAGAAAAGATGGTTTTGATGTTCCTACAAGGAATCATTCTCCCAATGGTGAATGGGTCTTTGAAAGGGGGTCATGATCAACTTTTTGGGTCTTTTGGTGGCAGATCCGAGACTTCTGTTTCTGCTTGGAAAGTTTTTGAAATACTGTTGCATAATTCTGTAACTAAGTTTTCGTGGCTTGAGAAGATGTATGACAAAAAATGCAACAATACAAAATTTCTCTTCAAGGTCTCTTCAATCCTTCTTCAACATTTAACATGCACATTCAAAAAGAGGAGAAATGCTAGCCCATTTTAGGGGCTTGCCTTAGTCATACCTCTTGTAAGTGTTCCCACTTCCATAATGAAAAATATCAATGGATAAATGATAATTGGAAGGAAGGAATGATAAAATAAAAATGTTTTATAACTTACCATCCTTCAATGGCTGTCTTGAAGGACTGAAGACATACACATCACCTCAAGGACTTGGATCTTGCTTTTCTTGAATGCTCGAATGCTTTGGATACCTACAAAAAGATGTTATCCTTCACAAAATAATGAGAACATGTTAACATAAACTCACAAACACTTTGACATGATGCTTGGATCTTGAATTGTTCCAACAATACTCTAAATTTTTTCTCTTGACTTGATCTTGAATTCTATTAATGTTCACCTCTAGACAAATTTCAAATGATGCAATAACTATGTATTTATAGGCATTTATTTAATTTCCCAAAAATTAGATCCTGATATCCAATATTTGCAAGTTGAATTTTGAATGTTTTTGATAAGTTAAGCAACATTTACAAGGTGTTGTACCCTTTACAAAAAGAGCCTGTAGGGCCAAAAAGGAACCAAGTTCAACAATATATCATTGAAACCAAACCAAAAACAAATAGAGATCAAAAAGGTAATAGACACGACACACGAATAATAGAGACCCAACAAACACAAACATACCATACCACTAATTGGCAACACCTTCCCATTTTTGAATGAGGAGATTTCAAACATCATCCCTGATCCAATTAGGGCCTTTACCCTCAATATTCCTGTTTGCCTCCTCCTTGATGACATCAAAAAGTGTGATGGAAGATCTATGAATTATCTTGATAGTGAAACGGGTCAGCCTATTGAATTTCCCTTTAAGTTTCACCATACGCTCCCGTAGCTTGTTGATGTCCTCACCCTTGTTGTTCTTCTACTGTGTCATCTCTTCCTCAAAAACCCTGGGATATGAAGAGTGGGTGGAGTCCTCTTTGAGAATTTTGTTAAGGTCTGAGAAGTGGGACCCTCCATAAATTCCTCTTCCTCCTCAAAAATGTCCTTCTTACATTCAACTCTATCGCCAATCCACTCTGAATCACTAGAAATATCATCCACTGAAATCCTTTCTTATTCTTTGCCAATATGTGAGACCTCTCGATGCTTGTTTGTTCCATCCCCAAGTCTCATGGAAACAATAGTGTCACCTTTGGATTCTTTTTCAGCAACACTATTTCCCTCGCTGTCAGTGACCGACAACTCCACCTGACATGTAGTGTCTTTTTTCCCTTCTTTTTTGTAGATCTTCTATCCAACTTGGTGGGTTTTTTTTAGCTCACACAATCTGACTGCAACCTTAGAATGGGCCAACCCAAACTCCCTCTTCTTTTTTGATTGGGGTTTAGACTTAGGTGTAGCATGAGGTTCATTTTGAAGTGGGGGGGTTTTTCTCTTTGAGCCTGCCAAAGCAACAAGGGATGGTTTTTCAGAGGTAAGGTAAGGTGGTTCCAATTCTTCCACACACACAATCGATATGGGTCTAGGGGGCATAGGGCCAAATAAATGTGATAAATACTAAGAATGAGGCCATGGTGCAGAGGAAAGGGAGGCAATTGGTTAGGGTTAAGAGTGAAAACTTCATGGGATTCCTTAATCAAATTTTCAAGGGAGGTCAACAGAAAGAAGGAAAATCTAAGGATCATTTTGTGCTTCTTCATTACACCTTGTCCCAAGGTTTTGGAAGCACCTCTCTGTCAAAGCTCGACTGCTTCTTAATTGGATTTTCATTGTCCTTGAAGAAGGCATTGAGACTCTCAAGGTCTTGATTTTTGGTGTGTTTCTTATACTTATTTCCATCACAAGAAAGTCTTGTTTCCTTGGCTATCACTTCCTCATTAACCTCAAACAAAATGCCTCCCATGTTACTCTCCTATCCCTCCACGAACCAACACATTGAGCCAAAAAAATTTCATCATGACCCACCAAAATTTCTAACAACAACGCTAAACCTCCCTCCAGATAGATGTGCCACACAATGGGGTCCTTCCAAAATTTGTCACAATTTTTGGGCTTGGTCCTAACCCTATCACCATTCATATCGACACACGACACACAAATACTAGCCGAGGAAAACAAAGTTAGCCAAAAAATGGACTGGCCACTGGTGAATTTACCCTACCTTCTAACATCATTACCAAGCCACCAAGGACGAGAAGGCATAATTAAAGCTTTCAAAAGTTTACACACTCCAGTGGTCATTCCCAATGAAGCCAACACCGTGGGGCCATAATCTTTCCTTAAGTACAATAAGATTAGGTAATAAGCCATGATAAACAATATTAGATAATTAATACTCGACATGCCATAAGTCACCTCGAGCTTACACATTTTCCTAGATCTTTTAGCCATGAGGCCAAAATTTGAATTCCTTAAGTATGCTTCATAAAATCTTATGGTCATCATTAGGTTGATTAGTAGATAAATATTAAGCAAGTTGGAGATAAATATTGCAATACACACATTCCCAAAGATTTGATGGGATATGCGGTACTTATGATAAGACAACCCATAAAGGTAAAGGACCCCACTATACATAGTCATGAAACTAAAGAACCACTTGACATCTCACTTTAAACTCACCACATCATTCATCTTAGTCCCCATCATCAAAGGCCCTAATGTGTAGTGCCACCTGTACCTACAAAAATTAGCATTGTTTGTCACCATTAAACAATTATATTTTTCTGTTCCGCAAGGATCAATCCTTGGATGTTTTCTAGTAGAGCCTCGAGTCTTTTCTAACATTTGCATAGACTCCAAGAGGAACCCAAGTTGGCTAGGCCATCTGCCACTTGGTTACCATCACAAAAGGTGTGATTCAAATTCTTTCTTTCCAATTTTGAGGTCAAAAAATTTATGTCCAAAAGGATATCCTTGATGTTCCAACCATTAAAATGATAATGCTTAACAAAGTTAGTCATAGTCAAAGAGTCCTCTTCTATGTGTAGATTTTTTATGCCCAGAGAGACAAGTATCCTGATGCCCTTGAGGAGCACCTGAGATTTTGTCATCATAGAAGAATATATGACTATTCCTCCAACAAACCTAACAAAATTTTTTCCCTTATAGTCCCTGATAATGCCATCAATACTGGCCATACCAGGGTTCTCTTTAGCCGCTTCGTCAAAATTCAGTTTGAACCAATCAATCCTAGAGGGGTTCCAAACAATGTTTCTTCTAGCTAGAGACTTGGAGTTATCAAAAGAGTTGGTATCTAGGTTTATGTTCCATGATTTTTCCATTCTGATCTCCCATTCAGTAGGGGCGATGTCTAAGGGTTTCCAAGTGTATAGAGAGACACTTTCAATAATGAGTCTGGACCCTATGCCAAAAAATTCCTTGGGGCTTCTCTTAGTGTCTTTGAAGATCAAAAAAAATATTTAAAAATAGGTCCTAGCTCACAAAGGGGACCCATTCATCCTTGGGTGAATGGGTCCTAACCCATATTTTCAAGATACATAATTTTGAGGGCAACAAATGAGTTGTATGCATTTATCCAATGCTTAGTGCTTATTGAAAAATGAGACAAATGGGCTATAAAATGCATAATTTTAGGTAATTATGGGGTCAATTAAGATCAATAATTTAGGGGGTCCAAAACCTAGTGTGAAATTGTAAAGGTATACAATTTTCTACACTACAAGTATAAACCCCAAGCATTACTTTCAAATATTACTCCAAAAGGGTGCTAATATTCCATCTCAAATTATCCAGGAACAAGCACAACATATCATAACCTTCACTACTCTTCACATTTTTGGAGAGTAAAATCAAATAAATACACCAATGAGAAGCATATTTCCATCACAAATGGACATACTAACCCCATCACAAAATCCAATTAAAACATCATCGAGAAAGGCGGCCATTAATTTCATATATTCAACACCACCTCCACCTAATACATCAAAGGTTCAATGGTAAAAATATCAAGAGATGCTCCAAGAGAAAGCTACGCCACAATAATCACCTACCTTTGGTAGATCTCACATAAATGTGGGTACCCTAAAAATGAAACATATGCGCATTCCACCAAGTCAACCTCAACAACATTACATCCAACCAAGTCAGCCACAACAATAAAACATCCAATCAAGTTGAAACCACAAAAAATTACATCCAACCAAGTCAACCAAAACAACAATACATCCAACCAAGCCAACCCCAACAATATCACATACCCTTAAATCAACAACAACAATCTCAATATCAACAACAATATATTTTGATGAGTGTACCTCCATCCACATCTACAAATGACTTGGGACAAAACATTTAAGAGTTAAGGAGAATGGTTACATACATGGGGATGGATTACACTAAAAAAACACACTAGAAGATGTATGCTAGTACACTTTTGACAAGTCTTTGAACATGATTCCCTTTCCTCAAAACTTTGAAATACCTAGTGTTAGATCTCAAAAATATAGGTTATAAACCTTGAGAGGATTCCAAGCTCTTTGGTAATGTTTTTGGATAATGAATGGGGTTAATTGATGTGTTTGAGAACCCCCTACACTCTATGCTTTGCTAAACCTAGGAAGGTAAACCTTAATAATGAAGCAGATTTAAAGATTGTGTGAGTAAGTTGAATTTTAAAGATCTATCCACAGTGGCATGTAAATGTGAGATATATGTAAAATTAATAGCTATTCCTACTGCTAGATATTGAAATATAAATGTATGAATAAGGTTTTATGAAGCTTTGTAATGAAACGAGTATGACCAATGCCTAAATCTATTGGGTAAATGGAGTCAAGATGTAAATGATGTGTGTTCTCTTCCTAGGTACAATTCAAATTGTTTGGCACTTTTTAGAAGTTTATGCCTGACATAAACGTGCAAGGATGCAATTATAAGGTTCTTCTTATCGATCTAAATGACCCTTTCCAAATTAATGTGATTTAATTAAAATAATTTAATCCTTACTTGAAGGAGCCAGTTAACTGAACCACACAAGAACAACAAATGTGGCTTGATAAATTGAATATATTCTTGATACACCAATTTAAATAATAAGGAAATGTCAATCTTGGAGACAACCAAATAATATTTATCAATTAACTCAATAAACAATTGACATCAGAATTTGATCACTGATTTAAGCTTTCTTCTCCATTATATTATTTCAAAAGCTTTTCTAATACACATCATAATAATTTTTTGAATCAACTGATCAACCTATCTAACTACTTATGATTCCTATTGATTTTATCTCCTAGTTATACTTCATATTTCCAAGGTTGTGACCCTTCACATATCTGTTCGGTGGAACTGATGCAACTCTTCATTTAATTAATTATCTTCAATAGATTAAAATATTTTAATTTTAATCTCTTTGATCTTCATACTCCTGTGAAAATAATTATAATGATAGTCTTCCTTTGCTAGCAACTTCACGTTTGCACTTTCACCCATTAAATATATTATTTGGGTAAAAATAATTAACCACTTCATGATTTTACATTTTCTTGATTCCCTTGGTGAAAATATTTCTCTTCTCGACTAAAACATTTTACAACTGTACTTTACATTATTGCTACATGAAATACTATTATGCTATGATTATTATATTTATTCTTCCATAAATCTCCATCTTGTATTTTATGATACAACATTTATTTAATCATTTAAACCTTATGCTCCCGTTGAGATTTTGCTTTTTCCATTTTGTTGTATCGAAGGGACTAGTGCTTCACTCATGCTGATATTTAATTTTCTCTTTGATGAATTCCTCAAACCAATGGTTTACCCTTTTCGAGATATCATAGATACTCATATTTTACTCACTCTGATAAGTCGAAGTCCTCATGATATAATCTTTTATTTGCACTTTGGTAGTATCTTTGTGTCGAAGAGACTAATTTTCTTGCTTTGCTGATATTTACATATCTCCCAAAAAATATTCATTAACATTTTATAAAGCTTCATTTTATACCTTCACCAACATTTATCTTTTTTCCCTATCAAAGGAATTTACATTTTTATCTCCTTGATATTTATTTTTCTCTTTGATGAAATGTATGCCCTTCATGAGATTTCAAAGGGACTTGAAAATCACACTCTGATATAGTACACTCTCTTTAATGACATTCATGGTATTAGGGTTTCTCGCTTGTTTTGCATGGTGATGTGGGTCTTCACAACAACATCCATCAATAGTTTAGATGGATCTCTTTCGACAATATTTGGTTCATCCAAAATCTCAGCCACAATAATGACTCTTATTTGGCAAGAGTCTTTCAACATAGTTGGATGATTTGCCTCGTAATCTTTAGTAAACTATTTACACTCCAACAACCTTCTTGAGACATCAACGAATTGCTTGCCTCATAGTTCTATCTCAATGACACAAATCAACAGTTGCCCGAGCTTTATACATTTGGCCGTAATTCATGCCTGGAGGAAGTTTCTCTGTGTATAGGAGTGAATTTGCACCCCTTACACAAATTCCCCTTTTACACATCCCCACCTTAGAAAACCAAATCCAAAGTCAAAATTCCACATCACCTAACTGCCTTCCTTCCACTTGGCATCTGTCTGTTATGATGGTGGTATAATATTTATCGAGGACATACATGCGGTGCATAGACGTTCGCTTGGCGTGCTGCCATCTTTGACGGATTCCTACGTTTGAAGTTGGTAGAGGCATTACATTTTCAATTGGGGTCAATTTTTAACATCCCTCTTTGACCAAATGACCTCGAAAATAGAAGATTATTCCTCATTCTCCTTCAAATTCATTCACTCTCATTCCATTTCATATCTTCAAGCTCTATTCAACTCATCTTCCTTTCATTCTCTTACAATTCTCAAGCACTTCTAACACTTTAACACTCCATTGCAGCAACAACACTCTGTCAACTCCACAAAGCAAGTGTGAAGCAAGCCATAGTACCGTGGGCTTGGAGTCTTGCGAGACCTCCCTTCATCACAGTCGAGGCTGTGGTGACCTTTCCAAGTCTGCTTTCTCCACCATTGGCTAGTGAGCTTTTGGGTGGAGGTGGTAATGTTTTGCTCCTCTCCTTTGTGATCTGGTTGAGTAGCTATTTTTTTTTTAAAGTGTTTATTGCATTTCTACTTTCTCTACTTATTTATCACATATTTCTCTATTGTTGCTATTTGGCTATCTATGGAGGTGGAAACACCAAAATGGGGGTCTGACTAAGGAAAACCCCTATACAACCCCAACAATTTTCCCCTCTTTCTTGTGTGTGGGTGAATGTGCATTTGGAGCTAGCTGGTGAACTGACATCTTGGTGAGATCGTCTTTTTCACTTTATCTCTCATCTACTTATTTCATCATCTTTGTTTGTACCTTTCCTACTTTATAGTTTTGTTTTTCTCATTTAGGAGTACTTAGCTAGGCTATTAGCTTATTTTCTGGCGGTTCATATTGTACCTTTTGTCCTATGACTGTACAAATTCCAATGCACCTATGAGATGCTAGCATGCCATGCTATCATCCTAGAACCGCGCTTACATCCTCAGACAAAGAGCTATCTGAGGTACAATACTGACTCTGAAAACTAGCTCGTCTAGCCCAAACCTAGATTTTGGGTCCGAAGAGTGATCAAAGTAATTTATAGTCCTCATCATTATCGAACTCTATCTAAAACATCCCTTTAGAGTGAGGTAAGTTTGGGCAGCCCTCTACTCTCAGCTCTCCATGACCTAGAGCCTTGACCTGGTTGGTCCCCCTCTCTTACATTTTTGGTGAACTTGACGTGAACCATTTTGGTTCCATTTTGCAATACTGAAAGTTTCTTTCCTCGTGTTCTAGGAGTGTTGTATGTGTGAGCATTGCAAGGATTTTCACCTTGCAACCCAACCTGCAAACCCTAGTGGGCATAGTTGGAAGGTTACTTAAGTGTTGCACAATGAAACCTTAAGTGGGTCACTATTCTATTTTACAACCTTTGGGGGGCTTTGTGAGAATATCATTTAGTGTGTGTGATGGCCTCTTTTCTGCATCAACCTATCCCCTTTGAGAATCCTACGAGTTGTAGTCCAAGTATAACCTTCACCTCACCGAACCTACCAATGGGATTAAATAGAGAACCATCTCCTCTCTATATCCTTGCATGGATCAATGTGAACATTATAGCGGGTGTTCTTATTGACTCGAGTCTCAAGTGAATATCATAACCGATGAGATTATGTTAATTAAATTCCTACACAAAATGGGTACAATGCACTTATGAGCACCATCCATATGCACAATGGACTTTCTATATCTCCCCTGAGTAGTATCATGTTGTCAATCCTTGTTGGACCTAAGTCCATGAACCTGCTGTTTGACATAATCTTGGGGTTTGAACTCTTCAGAGTGAAGCTAGGTATCCCCTGGCTAGTAGCTATGAACATGGTTCCCTTGATTGTGCACAAATGTCTAAAGTTCATTCATGGGGGGTCAGTGCATGTGATTCACGACACTGGTTACAAACCACTAGTCACGTGTGATAGCTACTCCTTATATTAATTTTGGTTTGCACCTATAGGTCATCTTCCACCTAGGAAAGACCTCTTGTATTATACATATCAAAAGTACAAGAAAGGGTGCTTAATACCAAAAGTGAGATGCCCTCCGTCACCTTATACTATTTCACATAGGGCTTTCCTAAAAGTTGACAGTGATGCCACCAAGGCCCATAGAGGGGAAGAAGAGAAATGCACTTGAGATCCTTCTTCTTCCTCTTCCACTATTTAGCTTGATGCTCCCTCTTGCCCTACTATGAACGCGAGAGAACCCTATGGTGCTCGCTTGGCGAAAGCATAAGTGTCCCACATTCAAGCTTCCTATTTCGCCCATGGAGCCTAGGCCCATTTGATATGGTAGAAAGAAAGGTCCCCATGGGGAATCTTCTATGTCCTGGCCTTCGCAGCCTCCTATCGCTCCTACTCCAAAAGCAGTAAATAGGAAGAGGCTTTCTATCGAGGCACTAGAGCCAACTTCCCCTATTGTTTCCAACCTGCTCCTCCTACTATTGTTCAAGAGATTGCCCCTCTTCTGGAAACAACCATGGTGGATACGCCCATGGCTGAGCAGGAGTCTTCTGCTCCTTTGCAACCTATGGCCTCTAGCTCGAAGAGTCACATAAACCACCTTGTGCATGAGTGCAAACACCAATGAAAGGCTCTTGTGGCTGAGTAGGCCACTTTGTAGAAGAAGGATGAGGAGATGACCGCCCCTACTTTAGGGCCTCTTGTTGCGTCCTCCTCTCTCCTCCCCTTTGCTCCTGTTCAATCAAGCTCTCTATCGCTTCTAGCTTCCATTGTGAGTGTGAGTGCACATGACCCCAAAAAGGTACAGGTATTCATCGCTCCTTCGATTCAGCCACCCTTTTTGATGTCTCTTCTAGACATCCTACCTTTCTCGAAACCCATGGACATGCCAAATACTTTGATGGTGTCTACTACAGTTTTATCCTCCTCTTCTCCTACGCCTCTCACCTTATTTGTGGGGAGTTCCCAGTCCCTGATGAAGTCGAGGGTAGAGGTTGGTCCTTCCACCAATGGAGGGTATAAGAGGATCCCACCTTCTCTAAAAGGTGGTCCTACACTAGTTTGTTCCATTCTAGTGACAAAGCCAACTCCAACTTCTCTTGAGTTCATCACCGCTCCCGAATCACTCAGTGAGCCAAGTGGTGAATCTTAGACACAGTCCTGTCTGTCCATTGAGGTACGACATGAAACTTTATTAAAGTGAATGTTTAACCCTCTAGATGAAGTTCTGGCCTTGTCAACGATCTTCACGAAGTTGTTGACCATAGATCCACAAGAGCCAAATGAAGAAGACCTTGAGGGGCCTTCTTCCTTGGCCCTTGTCATGGGAGGGTCAGAAGCTCCTCCCCTTAATATTCCACCACTACAGGATTGTCCTCCTTCCCCTTATGATGATCTAGAATGGGAAGCGAATGACCTCTTGGTCGATCAGTGTTAGGGGAGGCCTCTTCTTTATCTTTAGATTAGATGTGTGTGTCTTGTAATGTGTTCCCCCATACTTGTGCTACGTGTTCCTGGATGACCCCTATCACCCTTGTTGGTACTTGGATATAGGAGTAATTTTTATGTCATAAACCTTCTTCTATCTATATCATCATTCTTCCATGTTTGTGTTTGATGTTCAAAAAATTAGGGATGATGCAAAGTGTTGGGGGCATTTAGTATTCCCTTCCATGTTGACCCAATTTTTTATTTTTACTTTGTCTTTTGTGCATTCTTCCTGATCTAGTTGGGGATTGATGATCTTTCACCTTGCACCATGATTACCTATTATTTATATAAGCACGAGCAGATCTGACACCGCGAATCCAAATCCCCCTATGTCCTCTATTTGTGATTACTTCTCTCTCGCTCTTCTCTTATCTTTTTCTCTGCCTTGCTTGAGTTGTTCCTCTCATGTGTGACAACGTCATACTCTAATTTTCAGAAAATGTTTTCATTGTCAATGAATATTTTCTCAAGAATCTTTACAAACTTTTTCAAGAATCGCATTCTTGACTTGGACCCCTGACGGAACATGTTTCCTTCATTATGGGTTCACAAAGAAAGAGCTTGAGGACTCCTTCAAGGTGGGAGAAAATTTGACCTTCCCCTCATAAGGGGGAATTTTATTCCTTTTGAATTCCTTGATGAAGTGAACATATTTTGAAAGGATTCATTGATGATGAGTCGATTTGAGAAAAATGTCTCTTTTGCACTTTCAAACAACTCATCCCTTGAGTGGACCCCCTTTCACGCTGAGTTCCCGAGGGACCCCTTTGAAAAGTGTCTAGTTTTTTGATGGTCTGCATGACTATTTGGTTGACTGCGTGTGTGGCTTCTTTGTCTTTGACATGCTTTATCTGTGAGTAAACATGTCACTTTGTAGGTGTGCCTGTGAAGCTGATTTCCAATTTGACTTTGCAGAGTCTCCTTCTTTGGGTTTCCTCGAAAGAGATCTTGGGGATTGCCTCCTTGTAGGTTTGCAAACCTGTAAGGCACTTTCATTTGGGTTTCCTTCATGTGAGAGATCTTAGGGGATACCTTCTTGTAGGTTTGTGAGCCTATAAGACACATACTTCATGGGGATTCCTTCATGTGAGAGATCTTGGGGACTACCTCCTTGCAGGTTACGGGCTTGTAAGACACTATCATCCTGCGATATTTTTCCATCATTGGTCTAAGGGCCTTCGGTGTACCTTGTGCAACTTCATAGTTTTGCGAGGCTATGGAGTGTTTTGTTCTGTCCTGCACTTTCAAACTTGCCAGGTCACGGTCTGCTTCCTCAATGGTTCAAGTATACATTTCTAACCTTACTAACTCTTTGATCTACTTTATCGAATCACTCATCAATGTTCGTGCTCTCTAAAGTGGGGAAAAATGTATAGGAGTGAATTTGCACCCCTTACACAAATTCCCCTTTTACACATCTTCACCTTAGAAAACCAAATATGAAGTCAAAATTCCACATCACCAATTGCCTTCCTTCCACTTGGCATCTGTCTATTGTGTGAGTGGTAGAATATTTATTGGGGACACGTGTGTGGCACACAAACATCTGCACGGTGCACTATCGTCCTTGATAGATTCCTACATTTGAAGTTGGCAGAGGTGTTACACTTTCGATTGGGGTCAATTTGTAGCATCCCTCTTCGACCAATCGACCCCAAAAATGGTAGATTCTTCCTCATTCTCCTTCAGACTCATTCACTCTCATTCCATTTCATATCTTCAAGCTCTATTGAACTCATCTTCCTTTCATTCTCTTGCAATTCTCAAGCACTTCCAACACTTCAACACTCTATTGCAGCAACAACACTTTGTCAACTCTGCAAAGAAAGTGTGAAGCAAGCCATAACAACATGGGATTGGAGTCTTGTGAGACATCCCTTCATCACAGTCGAGGTTGTGGTGACCTTGCTAAGTTCACTTTCTCCACCATTGGCTAGTGAGATTTTGGGTGGAGATGGTAACATTTTTCTCCTTTCCTTTGTGATTTGGTTGAGTATCTATTTAATATTTTGTAGTGTTTATTGCATTTATACATTATCTACTTCTTTATCACATATTTCTCTATCGTTTCTATTTGGCTGTCCGTGGAGGTGGAAACACCAAAATGGGGGTCCGACTGAGGCAAACCCCTATATAGCCCCAATAATTTTCCCCTTTCTTCTATGTAGGTGAACGTGCATTTGGAGCTAGCTGGGAAACCGACATCTTGGTGAGATTGTCTTTGTCACTTTAGCTCTCATCTACTTATTTCATCATCTTCATTTGTACCTTTCCTACTTTATAGTTCTATTTTTCTCATTTAGGAGTACTTAGCTAGTTTGTCAGCTTGTTTTCTAGTGGTTCATATTGTACCTTCTATCCTTTGGTCATACAGATGCCAATGCACCTGTGAGACGCCAGTGCGCTATGCTGTCATCCCAAAACTATGCTTACATCCTCAATAGAGAGTTGTCTGAGGTATAGTATCGACTCCAAAAACTAGCTTGCCTAGCCTAAACCTAGATTTTGGGTTTGAAGAGTGATTGAAGTACTTTATAGTCCTTATCATTCTTGACCTCTATTTGAAACACCCCTTTAGAGTGAGGTAAGTTTGGTTAGCCCTCCACTCTTGGCTCTCCGTGAATTGGATCCTTGATGTGGTTGGTCCCCCTCTCTTACACTCTGGAAATGCACCGATCGAGCAAATAAATATGCTTCCATTCGACTAGACTTGAAGGGTGCTAGTAGAGATTCTTGGCTTTATACTTGCCTTGTTTGTGCTCCCACAATATGCATTATTTCCAAGCTTCTATTTAGCACGAAATGATGTTTTAATGAGAATCAATCTCTTGGGGGCATCCCACAAAAAAAATTCACATGCCTTCCACATAAGGAAGAGAATCATGAACTACATAATCAATATGGTGCTTTTCAATGAACTTTGGTAGCATCAATCAAATTTTTATAGTAGTCAACATGCAAATCTATCTTCTTCTCATCAAAGCCATGTGCATGAGGGCTTGCCACAACTAACAGTTAGCTGAACACACAGAGCACATTCATTAATTCTGAAATTGCTTGACAAGCCTCATCAGCAGTGCGTTTTTGCTTTTGAAGTGTTGAAGTTGAAAATTTTTGCATTGCAACACCAAAATCCAAGAATAACATATAATTCGAGGGCAGGAAATTAAAATCTCACGACTATTTCTTTCCAACTACACTTTGTAAGCTTCAATGCTGAGATTTGGTCATCTGAATTGCTAGTTGCTCTTGAATATGCACCTTGACTTAAATCACACTCCATGAGACCATATTTCTATTGAGATATTATGCGATGTCATGCCTGTGTCTTTTGTATTACATCATTAAAGGAAGGTTGCACATTTACATGCAAATTTTTATAAATCTGAATGGTTCCTTTCTCGCGGGTTTTGTATTTCTCTTCATTTTCTTGATATGATGGCTTCAACAACTCCTCATGACTCATAGAAGTTGAGGATGTACCATAATCAAAATATTTTTTGCTCACTCACTTTTTGTTCAGTTTGAACATCCATGGTGTTAGATAGCACCCCTACATTAGATAATACATTTTCACTGTCATTAGTATAAATTGTATGAGACCTTTCATTTTGAGATTCACCGAAATGTTGATTAGATAGTTGGGTATATTTGGTAGACATAGGGAATGCTATCTCTTTGGTATTAAGAATTCTAGTAACCTTTTGATCAGTAGAAGGAAACCAAGATTGTATTGGAAAATTTATAATCTCAAAAGAACTCAAAATATGTTTACGAATAGCTTCATCAAAGATATCAAAATATACTTTCACATTCCTCATTGAATGAATGACACAAGCTTTTACATCAATTTAACTCATTCACATATTGATTAATTTATTGCTCTTTAGTTGTAAAAAATTGATTCCATCCAGTTTAAACACTTTTTGGAGGTCTCTTTTCCACAATCTTTCATTTTGCACTGTGATCAAAATAAGCTAGGTAGCCTCCAAAATTTCCTTGGAAAATTGGTCAAAAATTCTCCCAAAGCCACGAAAATGCATCAAAATGTTAATTTATGATAGGGGAGTATGGTTTTCAAATGGATTGGCATGAAGTCATCAGGATTGCAAATTGTCAACACTCAAAGTTGCTTATTTAGCCTTTTCTGCAAACTGCACTTGTCAAAAACCATCTAGAACCCATCAACTTGCCACTTTGAAAAAATATCAAATCTGATTATGGGAAGTTTCCATCCTGGGGATTAGTTCATTTAGATCAAATGAACACATGTGTAAAATGGTTCTCCATTAATCCATCTCCTTCGCAAAATATCAAGCGTCAAAGTTGACCTCTATGACATTTTTTTGGAAATGCAGATGTTAGAATTGTTTAAAACCCATTTGCTTTTGGTTTTGAAAAAATACCAAATGAGGTGCTGCGACCTTGAAAATTGGCATGAAAGCACATTAATATGGGGAAAATTTGAAATAATAATCAGTTCATTAAGAAATTCATCCAGATGATAGATATTGCCATCCTAAGTTGATCCTTTTGGCAGATCTAACACTCTGCAACCAACAAATTCTTTAAAACCCTTAAACTTGGTACTTTAAAACCTTATCAAAACTAATTGCAGGAAGTTGAAATCAGGTGCACACACTCACATATGGTAGGTAAACACATTCACAAATTGGTTTGGTGCGGAATTGAATTGATTTCAAATTGTGATTTTTCAAAGTAAGCTACTGGGACATGTTTCATCAGTGCTTTTTCTGAGTACTGCAATCAAAATTTTCAACATGGGACCCTCAAATTCAGCCGAAATTGGTCAGAAATTTTAGGCTCTAACACCTAGATTTGACCAATACAAAGGAAAAGGTGATATGAGGGAACACATACGATAATTTTACGTAGCTTGTATTCATGTATCTATAATGATAAATTTATAATGTACCTATGAGATCAAGATATTGAGTGGTTTTCACATTTACATCATAGAATCAAGACCTTTCATGAGTTGGTGGACACATTTATTAGATATTTTTCATATAATCTTGAATGTGAAACCTCCATGACCGACTTATGTAGTTAAAAATAAGATGAGGGAGGGTCCTTTGTGTCCTTTTTACAAAGGTGGAGAAACATGAGAGTTAAATTTCCTTATCCTATTCTTGAAAAGCAACTTGTTCACATATTCACCCAAAACCTAAACAATGAATTGGCCTTTCACCTAATAAATTTTTAATGTGCTAGTACCTTTGGTGAGATAATTGAAAATGGAAATGGAAATTGAAAAATCTCTCATTGCTAAGGGTCTTGTGAAAAATTATAAGGATAACTCTTCAACATCTAAATGTGAGCCAAGAATTTGGATAAAAACAAGAACATTGTCAATGATGGTGTGGTAGATCCAAAAATAGTTGTAAATGTTCAACCTACCCTACACTTGGAAAAAAATAATCCTCAAAACAATCAATGTGGTAGAAGAGCACCTAGGAAAAATAATGCTCCTAAAAGGAAATACACTCCTTTAGGGGAATATCTTGAGTCTTCCTTGCAAAAAATGATCCAAGATAAACTTATCATATTACCCAAAGTGAGAAATTAAGAACCAAAACTTAAACCTCCATGATACAAAGAGAATGAATATTGTGAGTACCATATGATCTGTTGGAATCAAGGAATACTGAGAGGGGGGTGAATTAGTGTTATGCAAAATTTAACTTTATTAATCTTATTTTTAAAGCACTTACAACATTGATGCAAAAGAAATATGCATGAACACAAAGAAATCAACCATAACACCATAACAAAAATTTTTACGTGGAAACCCTGTTAGGGGAAAAACCACGGTGGAAGGACAGTCCACAATATGAGTATACTCATAAATAAGTGTTTACAAATGGGAATTCACATGCATTTACGCACACTGCCTAGAGCTCACTGCTCAGAAACAAAATGAAGATTCACTATCTTATAAACATTTAGATTAAATCTATTTGAAGAATTGAACTAAGAAAATAGCTTCTACTAATGCTTGATTACAGTTCCAGTTAAGCATATTAGTCGATTTCTTGACCTTCTGTCTGATTCTGCTCTTCTGCTCTACTCTGCTTCAATTCGCATCACAAGCATAATCAATCTACAATCCTTCTGATATTTTAAACACACATCGACACACTTCACATCTATATCAAAATGATATAATCGATCACTTATATATCCACAACTAAATATTTCATCGCTACATGTCAGTTCCAACAAGAATATGAAAAATATTTACAAACTGTCAGCTCAATCCATAATTAATTCTCAATGCGCACCAACCAAAGTCGGCCACAACATAGTGATGACCAAAATCAACATGTTCAAATACAAAAACACTTAAACAATTTCTCCTTAAATATCCACAACGACTACATCCACCAAGTCGGCCTTCATGCACTGTTAAACATAAAATTAATCAACTGGATTTGCTAACTTACACACGGATTGATACGAGGCTCTAATATTCAAGAATAATAGAGATCATATACCAAAAATCCTTCCTTGAGATCCACAACTCTAAAGGATAACAAAAAATTGCATGTGAATCGATGAACACAATTCTGTCGGATGCTTTGTTCTTGCTTGATAGTTAATCATAAAAAAATGATCTAACTTTTGGTATGATCAAATGATGATGTGTGGATCAAATCACTGACTAGGGTTTCCATCAATGACAACACCAAATGATATTTGCAGTGTCTCTTGCCAATAATCTCCCCCTTTGGCATTGATGGCAACACTTAGTGAAAAATGACTAAGTGTCGGATCAGTACCAACATGAATACACTACCAACTTTAAAACACAAGTACCCCTGAGATGATTAAGGAATTTTTCACTGTCCCATTCTCCCCCTTTAACATCAATGGCAAAGGCAAGAATCTACATACCAAAAATCAAACAAAAACTATTATGAACAAATTGTATGTGTACAAATAGGCTTCTACAACTTACATAAACTTGAATAGATTTGTAAAATTGTTCTTCAACAATCTCAAACCCGTGTCCCAACTTTTCTTGAGACTCTCCAAGATAGTCATATGCCCACAAAATAAGTAAGATTGCATCTCTGTAGATTCAAGGTTCGTCGAATCATTGACCGCCATAACATCTTATGCTTCCTTCAATGCACTCAACATTGTTTCCATCTTAGGACCAATTTGTCGTCTAAGCTCACAAACCCTTTCAACCATTTTAACTTCTTCATGCTACAAAATTTTGATCTTGTAAAGCAGGGATATGACTTGACCTTCTTGCTTTCCAACAAAGACAATTAGAGGATCGAATACTTGAGTGATATATGCTAACTGTTTCTCACATTCTTTTATTTTCTTTTCAAAGTCCTTAGTGAACTTAGATAAAGATAGACATGACTTATAAATTTTACGACCTTTAGATAAAGATTTTTGAATATTCTTTACACAAGTCGATAACAAAGATTTATCATTAGCTATCATCCCTTTCAACCTACTGAACCTTTTAGCATCAAACTCCTTCTATACCTTATCCTCAGCTGACTTCTCAAGGGACTCAAAATGAGTACCTAAAAAATTAATAAGCTTCTTTAGCTCACCAGAGGGAGAACCAAATGGATCCTTAACATGAGAAGGCATGATATTCTCCAGAATATCAGATGCAATATTCAAGAACTCACTATCTTCAATATGTGATTTCAAAATTTCTTCCCTTGCCTTGTTCTAAGTGAATGATGCTACCTTCAACTTTTGAATAGGGGATAAAGTGTCCAAGTTGATAGGACCTTTTACTAGTTCACAATCAAACTCTTCCTATTGTTCTTCCAAAAACTCTTTCATTGCCTTAGTAGTCTCTCTTGATTTCACAAGAATCACCTTCACTTCATCCTTCTTCTCTTCAGTTATTGGTTCTTGCATGGCTTCAAAAGTCTCTTTTTCTTCAACCGACACAACTTTAGGAGCTTCAGTTTCCATAGGAATTTCAACATCATGCATGTCAAGAGGATTTAGAGTGTCCTCAAATGTATCTTATTTTCCCTATTATGCTACTAGACCAGGTGAAACATTTCCATCATTCACTTCTTCGGAAACAACATCGATTATGTTCCTTAACAAAACTTCCTTTAGAATTTTTTCAGTTTATTTTTCAACTTCTTCAGTCCGACCAATCATAAGCTTGTTTACTCTTGTTTTTCTCTTGAAATCCTTTTTAGCACCATTCAAAATTGATTTCATTTCCTCAATAGACATCACCGGACATAAACTTGCAAGAATGTGCTCTCTCAATTGTTCATCTTTAGTTCTTTCATTCACTCTCCTCATTTCTAAAACTTCATATAGAATTTTGGGTAATGCAAACATTATGTCAATAAGAGCCTTATTAAAATTATTCATGTACTTTATTGAAGCTTCCTCAAGAACTCTTTGACCAACACTATCAAAGATGTCATACCATTCACAGAGAGGCCTAAGATTACCATCCTTACTCAATGCTTTCTCCACTTCTTCTATAGACATACCTGTTTTGTCTGTTTTCATCTTTTTCTTTCCTTTCTCTTTACCAGACGACTTGTCCTTAGAGACTATTATTTCCTTTGTTCCCTTTTGCTTGATTTCTCTTATCTCTTCATCAAATTCAATTTCTTCATTCTTAGAAACAACAAAATAAACTCTTGTTCTCTTGTCCTTCTTCCTTTTTCTTTCTCTCTCAGATGAATTGGCTTGAGCTTTCATAGGGCTCGACTTCTTTGTAGGACCAAATGGGAGAGTAGAGCTTCTTGTAGATCTAGTTTGGGTGGAGGATGCTGCCAGAATAACAGATTAAATTCTAGCTGGCTCTCCTGCTTCAGCTTGATCTCTCTTTCTTCTAGCTTCTCTCACAAGTTTTGCAGATATACCCATGCTCTTTGCAAAGGCTTCCACTTCCCTTCTCACTCTCCTAACTATCATAGGATTTCTCAGTTGGTTATGCACTTGTATATCCTTCTCTGAAAAGGTTCCAAACCTTTCTTCTGTCGGATCCGGAGGTTTACTCAATGGATGTTGTGCATATAGCTCCAAGATGTTCTCCTCAACTTCATAGCCCAATGGCATAATAAAGACCGTTCTAGGATTTGCAACTTCCATCAAGCATTGATCAATATCAACCATGAAGAAAATTGTGTCCTTGTACTTTTCAACAATAGATGTGGGAATCCTTTCCCTAGCTTGCATTACACTTTGGAAGTTTTTGAAGTAACCCCAGATAGTAGTTTTTCTTGCTTTGATGTCTCTAAGTCTATATAAAATCTCTCTAATTTGGAAAATATAGGTCTATCACCCTCCCAATGCACTTTTCCAATTCCGAGAACTTCATTCATGAAGTAGAAAGATAGACATAAAAGAAAATTGCCATACTTAAAGGAATTCTTCTTATCCTTTTTGATCTTACCAAGATTCTCCTTTAACTGGCTTCAAAGTAACTCACATAGGTCATACTCTACATTCTCCTTCACCATCTGATATGCTACATAGATAGTTTTACTAGATACAAAATTATCTCGGTTGGAATGATAGATTTTGTAACAAATGACCATAGATGCAAATCTGACATCCACATCAATAATATCATCAATTGTCATAGCTCTTTTATCATACATTGAATCGGTTGCATCAGTAACTGTCTGATTCTTCACAAACTTCAAGATTGGCAATCCACTAGAGGAATTTAAACCAGTAACAATGCTTATAGATTTTTCGTAATCTTAAAAGGTTGATTCAACTACATAAATTCAGCATGAACTCGGTTCAAAATATACTGGACCCACTCGCTTTCTTCAAACACGGGAAATTTCACAATCTACATGAATTAATTCTCCTCTAAGGTTTTGAATTTAGGTTTAACACAAAAATCCTCTCCAACAATGTGATTATGTACAAATTCAACAACTGTAAGCTCCCTAACTCCTCAATGTTTGCATGAATGTATGCCCTAATGTCTTCAATATGCAAGATTCCATACGAAATGAAAGAAAATGCACCTAGGGGCTCTATCTCAACTGACTTGAAGGGATGCCACTTGAATTTTGGATGGGTTCTATCCTTGACATCAACTATTGATGGAGTAGCTAGTTACACAAATTCACAAGTTTCCCATTAAATACCTTTTTGTCAAATTAGGGTTTGATCATCGAATCGCCTTCACACTAAATCTTCGCCAAGTTTCGCCAAAGTTTGCTTCACAACTCTCCAAACTTCTTATTCTCAAAGTGAAAAGTGACAAATGAAGAATACAAATGACCTTTTATCATTCGCATACCTAAATTTTTGTCGCAATAAATGATTTTTCCCTAACTCATTCAGATACCTTGTTTCCATGCTCTGTGAAAGATAACTCTTCTGCGGACCTTCAAATCTACATAAATACTCTCTCCAACTATTTCAACAAAATTTTTAGATCATCAATGCAATCAGTTCACTCATCCATATCCCGGTACCAACTACTGACAAGGGGTTTGAAGGATTTTCTTGAGAACTCCCCCTAGGCCAGAGGCCTTAATCTAATTCCTGGAGGAATTACCAGGACCTAATGCTGGTGTAGAATCATTTCCTGCAACAGAGGGATTCTTCTTAACCCATATCTTCTTCATTTTCTTCCTGATCGCACTTGTAGTGCCTTTCCCTTTTCCATTTTCATCCTTATGCATGTTTCTCCTTTGATTCACCAGGCCCTTTTTGCTTCTACAAAATCTAGCAATCTGACCGGATTTATTGCAATTGTAGCACACCACATTTCTTTGTCCAAACCAGTCGTTCCATTGATTTTCTCTTGATCTGCACTGGTTAGCAATATGGCCAAATCTATTGCATGTATAACATCTGAAATATCTATAAAAGTTGATCATCATATTTCTGCATTCATTTGACTTATGACCATACTTATTGTAGTTAAAGAACTGATTGAAGAATGATGAGCCAAATGGATTCATTCTATTTCTATATTGAGAAGCCATATGACCAAATTTATTGCAAAAAAAATATTAACCATTGAATCTTTGAGCATTAGGTTGTCTTACCGGATAACTTCCAAATTTGTTCATCTGATTTCCTTGCCTAAAAATCCTTTGTCCAGAATTGGAACTTTCTCCTTCCTTATATCAAAGACCTCTCTTGTCACCTTAAGTCCTCTGAATTTTAATTAGTTCATCAAGCTTAGCTGAGCTAATAGTGAACTTCTCCTTGTATTCATTTGCAGTAGCAAGTTCATCTTTGAGGATAACAACCTATCTTTCAAGCTCTTCTTCATTATTTCTAGATTGTTGCAATTCAAGCATCAAAATCCATCATTAATTATGTTGCATTCTTCAGATTTCTCTTTCAAGGACTGAGCAAGATTCTCTTCATTCTTCTTTCTATCTTCAATCTCCTTGGTCATCCTCATCATAATAGATTCCATCTCATGCTTTAGAACAACATTTTCTCTAGCAAACTTTTCACATTATTCTGTCTTTTCCTTTAGGGCTTGACTCAAGTGTTCATCTTCCATGCTTTTACTATCTTTCTGCTTGATCTGATCATATATTTCCTTTCTCTTTTCTCTTTCTTTTGATTTTTGTTGGCATATGGCTTGTAAATTTTATCATTGATGGCAACCTAAGTCATGCATCCAATCTACAATCTAGTTTTTGTTTACATCGACATAACAAAGTAAAGAACATGGCATCCTGTTAAAGGCATAAAAGTTGATCTAAATACTTCACCAGATTGTTATATTGGGTTATGGATCTACGAGGAAGGTTTGTTGATGTTTTTATTACCTTATTCATGGAGTATCTCAATGTGCATTCACTGGTGAATGATCTAGGAGATCCGGTGTATTAATTTGTTGGTTATCTGTGCTAGAAGGCCGAATTATCAAATATAGTAATTGTAGATGTATAAGGAGTAATTATTTAAATGTTTTTGTGTTTGTAACATGATTATTTGGATCCCTACTATGTTTAGGATGACTATGGATGGTGCACATAAAGATTTAATTAAGGATCTAGCCGACAGTTTCAAAGCACTTAATGTTTTATGAAGCCGACATATGAATGTTCAAATCCCTGATAGCGGATATATATATGAGATCGGTTTTATCATTTTGATATAGCGACAATAGAGAATGTGTGGAATGTGAAGTATATCTGTGTGTGGTGCGAAATTTAGTAGAGTAATAGTGCGAATTTGTCTATATGTGATTCAAAGAGCAGAAAAGTGCAATGCAAAGCAGAGTGAAGTGCAGAGTCAGATAGAGGACTTAGAATCTGGTCTATGAGCTTCACTGCAATTGTAACTTGGAATAAATAGATGCTACTATCTCAGTTCAACCTTCAGATGGTTTTAATCTAAAATTTTGTAAGGCAGCGAGTCTTCCCTTTTGAGCAGTGAGCTCTAGGCAATGTGCTTGAATACAAGCGCATTCTCTTTTGTAATTTTTTTATTTGAGTACTCAAATTGTGGATTAACCTCCACTGTGGTTTTTCCCCTAACAAGGTTTCCACACAAAAATCCTTGTGTTATGGTGTTGTGGATGATTTATTTAAGTGTTTGTATCTTTCCTTTGGTTGAATGTTGAAATGGTTTTAATATCAAATTAATAAAGTTAAGATTTGTTGAACACTGATTCACCCCCCTCTCAGTGTTCCCTTGAGTCCAACAATTGGTATTAGAGCATCTGGTCCCTCAAAAGAAGTTTAGAATCTTGAGGTGGATCTTGGAATGTGATGGACTCTGGTAGTCTTCAACAACAAATTTTGGTGGCACTTGATGAACTTGATCAGTCTAAAACAGAAGTCCAAGAATTGAAAGCAAATCTTAGGGATGTTGAGAAATTCATTTAGACATTGAAGGATCAAATTGTTAAATCCAGGGAGAAGAGAAAAGATCTTTGTGACCAAATCAAGCAACAAGAGAGCAAGAACATGGATGATGCTCACATGAATCAAACCTTGAAGGAGATAACCGAAGAATGTGAAAAGCTTATCAGAGACAATGCTACCCTAAAACATGAAATATAATCTATGATGATGAAGCTAAATAAAGAGATTGAAGAAAGGAATAAGAATGAGGAGAACCTTGCTCAGTCACTAAAGGAGAAATCTAATGAATGCAAAAGAGTAAATGGAGAATTCATTCAGATGGAAAGTGAACTGCTACAATTCAGAAATAATGGAGAAGAACTTGAAAAATAGATTGTTATTCTCAGGAATGAACTTACCACTGCAAATGAATACAAGGAGAAGTTTAAGATCAGTTCAGTTAAGCTTGATGATTTGACTCAAGGAAATAAGAGTGGAAACAACGAGAGAGGTCTTGGATATGAAAAAGGAGAAAGTTCCAGATCAGGACAAAAAAAATTTCAGACAAGGAAACGAAATGAACAAAGGTGGAAGGTATCCAGTAAGAAAACCTAATGCTCAAAAACTTAATGGATACTATTTTGCTTGCAATAAATTCAGCCATATGGCTACTCAGTGTAGAAGTAATATGAAATCAAGAGATTCATTATTTTCTGGTCAGTGTTTCAAATGCAAAAAGTTTGGTCATAAATCAATCGAATGCAAAAATGTGTCAAACTACTCTGTCAATAAAAATAATGTTGAATGTTACACATGTAGAAGATATGGGCATATTTCTAATCAATACAGATCAAGAAGAAATCAATGGAATGATTGGTCTAGACAAGGAAGTATTGTATGCTATAATTGTAATAAATATGGTCACATTGTAAGATTCTGCAGAAACAAAAATATGGATAGAAGAGAACCCGTATACAAAGGTAGAAATATACAGGAAGATGATAAAGGAAAAGAAAAGTGACTGCAGATGAGATAAGAGATCAGATGAAGAAGACATGGGTAAGGAAGAATGAGTATGATGCTAGAAATGGTTTTGCACTGGAATCTATTTTCGACAATTCTTCCAGAAATTGATTTTAGGCCATTGGCCTAGGGGGAGTTGTTCAAGAAAATATTTCCTCCCCTGTCTGTAGATGGTACTGGAATGCAAAGAATGGTCAAAAAGGTGTATCAATGATATACATATGTTTTGAAGAAATTTCACAAGAAAATTCAGAGAATTCATAGGTCCGCGAAATAATTTTGTTGTCGTTGTTTGAGAAAATAGAGCATCTGAAAAACTTAGGGCAAACACATTTATTAGAAGTGTGCGAACTATAAAAGTCAATTTGGAACTGTCATTTGTCACTTTGCATCGAAGAAGAGAAGGAGAGCACTCGGTAGCAGAATTTCAAAGCAGAGAAGTTGATTCGCCAACGAAACTCAAAATCTATCAGGTATTTCAATTGTTTTCAGAATTCTCATATAATTTGGTGTGCGGTTGTTAAACCTAAGTGCAAAAGGAATATTGAACAAATCAAAGGGACAATCATTTTGGATGAATATAATAATGGAAAGATTAGGTCCATGAGGAATCTATTATTACCCAATGAATTGAAGTAATTGAGAGAAGCCAAACACAAGAATTTGGATATATGGAATGAGTTTCCCCATTTCAAGAACACAAAATTTGTTAAATTCATTTTGAATAGATTGCATGATGACACTTTAACTCTGGAAAAACCCTACATCATTTCAAAGGAGGCAATAACAATTTTGACTGGATTATGCAAAGTCAAAGATATACTGAGGAAGAAATCCATCCAGAACAAAGAAGTTGAAACCCTAACCGAAATAATTGGAGATCAGAGGGCACTGATAATTGAGACAATCAAGAATCCTGTTACAAAGTACACTACGCATGAAATATCATATCAAGTCTTTTTTCATAAACAAAGAAGGAGCAACTTCGGCTGGCACAGTTTACATCTCTCACAAAATGATAATCAAAGGTCAGTACTTTGACCTATGCGGATTGATAAAGTATCAGCTAATGGAGAATGTGCAATTAAAAAAAGAGAAAAGCTACCCTTTTAGGTTAGGTACTCTGATTATATGTTTA
The DNA here is from genome assembly GCA_007115665.2 of Sequoiadendron giganteum. Lineage (NCBI taxonomy): Eukaryota > Viridiplantae > Streptophyta > Pinopsida > Cupressales > Cupressaceae > Sequoiadendron > Sequoiadendron giganteum. Next base: position 291,371,882 of record CM021105.1, on the reverse strand, counting down.
GTAATGTATTTCTGGAATTATTTGCCAAAGATCAACAATGTGGTGTGGAAAGCAAATGAACCGGTATGCAAACAAATCTACACATACTTTAAGAATTTGGCTAATTGTGATCAAGAATTTGAATTTTTTTTTAAGAATGTGTTTGGAAAGTGTGGCTCAATCAGTATTTCCCTTCCGCTAAGAAAAATTGAAGTTGATTCCTCTTCTGGTGACATGGAGAAAAAGTAGAAAAGAGAAAAGAAACTATTGAATACAACCCTCTAGAATGCAAGATTCCCAGAGTTGAAGGAAAAGGAAAATAAAAGGAAATTATGGATATTCCAGATGAAGAATATGATGAAGAAATTGAGGATCCATAGGGAAATGAACAAGAACCAAAAAAATAAATTTCACAAGCAAGTGAAGAAGATGATCTAACAAAAGAGAAGCTACAACAACTTATTCAAGAAGAAGGTGGAATGCAAAAAATTGCTATGTTATGGTCTGTCAGACCATCATATGATCAAGATATGATTTCGAGTGTACTAAATGCCCATGTTGAGCACTGCAAGATCAAATTGGAAATTTTGAAAAACCTTCTACCTGAAGAAATGATTGAATGCAGTAAAGAAAAAATGAACTCTGAGGATAAAGATAAAGAAGAAGGTGAAGTTGTCTCTCATTTGAAGGGGCAGTCAGGCTATCACTCACCAAATTGAAGATGAAAATGAATGAGCTGAGACAATGCATAAGTGTAGCTAATCAAATCTACAACTATTGCATCTATTGGCCTCATGCAGTTGGGAAATATAAAGAGAAATTGGAGCAGATTGAAACAAAGTTGAATGGGATTGGAAAAAGCTTTGATATGTTTCAGGATCAGGATGGTACAATCAAGAAAATAATTTGGGAGCTACAGTTTGAACACACCAAAGTTCAATTCACCAAGAACACACTCGTGGATACTTTTTGGAAGGTGAAGGACTTAACCGAATGTAGATTGGAACAAATGGTTGAGATACTAAGGAAAGGTGAGAAACTAGAGGAAGCGATTACAATTCTAGAATCCCTCACTAATATTGTCAACAAGACATCCAAGAATAACAACATGATTATTATCATTGGGATCACACTAAATTCTTGGAAGAAATTCCTTCCGGAGATGAAGGAAAATCATAAGATAATTTTCTAACTCTTTTCAAAAGTTTTGAATCAGTTTTGTAGTTTTGGAGATTTTGAACACATGTTTTGTCATTTTTGGTATATGGTTTCTATGATTTTTCATTGATGTCAAAGGGGGAGAGAGTGCCATGAAAAATGTCTCATCAATCTTAGGGGGAGCTATGTTTTGATTTTTTTTTTTGAAGTGAAGGGAGAGAGAGCATTGAAGTTTGGCAACATACTTATAATGATTCTGACACTTAGTCATTTTTAACTAAGTGTTGCCTTCACCGCAAAAGGGAGATATTGTTGGAATATGGCTTTTAAGTGTTGTCATTGATGGCAACCTAAGTCATTTATCTGATCTACAATCTAGTTTTGGTTTACAGTAACATAACAGAGTAAAGAACAGGGCATCCGATTAAAGGCATAAAAGTCGATCTAAATACTTCACCGGACTATTATTTTGGGTTATGGATCTACGAGGAAGGTTTTTTGATGTTTTTATTAACTTATTCATGGATTATCTCAATGCGTATTCACTGGTAATGATCTAGGAGATCCGGTACATTAATTTGTTGGTTATCTATGCTAGAAGGCCGACTTGTCAAATATAGTAATTGCGGATGTATCAAGAGTAATTAATTAAATGTTTTTGTGTTCGTAACATGATTATGTGGGTCCCTAATATGTTTAGGATGACTATGGATGGTGCACATAAAGATTTAATTAATGATCTAGCCGACAATTGAAAAGAACTTTATGTTCTATGAAGCCGACATATGAATATTCAAATCCCTGATAACGGATATATATATGAGATCAGTTTTATCATTTTGATATAGCGACAATAGAGAATGTGTGGAATGCGAAGTATATCAGTGTGTGGTGTGAAATTCAAAAGAGTAATAGTGTGAATTTATCTACGTGTGATTCGAAGAGCAGAAAAGTGCAGAGCAGAGTAGAGCAGAGCAGAACGAAGTGCAGAGTCAAAAAAAGGACTCATAATCTGATCTATGAGTTTCATCGGAACTGTAACCTGGAATGAATATATGATACTATCTTAGTTCAACCTTTAGATGGTTTTAATCTAAACTTTTGGAAGGCAACGAGCCTTCCCTTTTGAGTAGTGATCTCTAGGCAGTGTACCTTAATGCAAGTGCATTCTCTTTTGTAGAAATTTTATTTGAGTACTCAAATTGTGGATTAACCTCCATCGTGGTTTTTCCCCTAATAGGGTTTCCACAAAAAAATCCTTGTGTTATGGTGTTGTGGATGATTTATTTATGTGTTTATATCTTTCCTTTGGTTGAATGTTGAAATGGTTTTAATATCAAATTAATAAAGTTAAGATTTGCTAAACACTGATTCACCCCCCCTCTTAGTGTTCCCTTGAGTCCAACAATTTTATCCTTCAATGATTGAATGAATTTCTCAACATTCAAGAGACTTGCCTACAATTACATGATTTCAGATTTTGATTGATCAGGATCATCTAGGGCCATCAAAAGTTGTTGCTGAAGACTACTTGAATCCATTGAATTACTTTCCTAGATATTCCCCAAGCTGTTAAACTTATTCTGAGGAACTAGGCTCTGATACCAATTGTTGGAATCAAGGAACACTGAGAAGGGGGGGTGAGTCAGTGTTCTGCAAAATTTAACTTTATTAATCCGATTCTTAAAGAACTTACAACATTGATCCAAAAGAAAGATGCATGAACATAAAGCAATCAACCATAACACCATAACACAAATATTTTTACATGAAAACCCTGTTAGGGGAAAAACCACAGTGGAAGGCCAATCCACAATATGAGTATACTCAAAAATAAGTGTTTACAAATGGGAATGTACATGCATTCAGACACACTACCTAGAGGTCACTGCTCAGAAAAAAATGAAGACTCACTGTCTTACAAAAATTCAGATTAAATCCATCTAAAGAATTGAACTGATAAAATAACATCTACTAATTCTTGATTACATCTTCGATTAAGCACATTAGTCGATTTCTTGACCTTCTATCTGATTCTTTTCTTCTACTATGCTCTAGTTCAATTCACATCACAAATCCTTTTATGCACAAGTGAAATTGTGCATAATCGCTCTACAATCCTTCTAATATTCATAACACACATCGACACACTTTGCATCTATATCAAAATGATATAATCGATCACTTATATATATCCGCAACTAAATATTTCATTGCTACATGTCAGCTCCAACAAGAATATGAAAAATATTTACAAACTGTCAGTTCAATCCATAATTAATTCTCAATGCGAACCAACCAAAGTTGGCCACAACATAGTGATGACCAAAATCAACATGTTCGAACATAAAAAAACTTAAATAATTTCTCCTCAAATATCCGCAACAACTACATCCACCAAGTTAGCCTTCATGCACTATTAAACAAAAAATTAATCAACCGGATCTACTAACTTGCACATGAATCGATACAAGGCTCTAAGATTCAAGAATAACAAAGATCATATACCAAAAAACTTCCCTGAGATACACAACTCTAAAGGATAACAAAAAATTGCATGTGAATCGATGAACACAATTTTTTCGGATGCTCTGTTCTTGCTTGAAAGTTAATCACAAAACTTCAATCTGATTTTTGGTATGATCAAATGATGACATGTGGATCAAATCACTGACTATGGTTTCCATCATTGACAACACCAAATGACATTTTTAGCGTCTCTTGCCAATAGGATCAAAGAGCATAAGACTTCAAATTTATTCAAATTGAAAAATATTATCCAAGAACTTATAGATCAAGGTGATGTTGGCATAGACAATACACCTTCAAATAATGGTGATCTCAATATTTTCCAAGATCCTATACCTAATCATGGAAAAGGGGAACCTTAAAATAAAAATAACAATCCTAAAGGAGCCAATTATACTGTTGTTTCTTATGATTACACCATAGCTCAAGTAGATGGAATCTCTTATATAAAAAATGTAATCCAGTAGAAAAATATAGGGGTAAAATATTATTTTATGATCCCCTTATTAATCAAGATCAAATTATCATTTCCAATGGTCCCTTTCCATCTCAAGATCTAGATATCTTCCTTCCACTTCATAACACACTCCATCTCTAGATCTAAGTATCTCTTCCACATTACCTCATGATCAAGGTATCATTTCCACTTCCATCCCATCCAATGGTCCTCTCCCATATCATGATCCCATACCTTTCACTTCATGTAGTGATCCCTCCCATGTCAAGATCAAAATATCGTTCAATGTCATGATCCTCATCCACAAAATTCCACCATCCCTATCCAAAAAAGACATATCAAAACATGAACTAAAAGGGCATCCAAATTTACTCATTCAAAAGCTTCATCCACCCCCAAGGATTCCATACCATCATGTATCTCTCATTCCATCCAAAAAATCCTTCCTTATCTTGATCTTGAATATTGTACCTATATCCTTCATCTTATCTAACTCAACCCCTCACCCTTGGTACTTTGGTCCTGGTAAATTTGGGGGAAAACCTTGTCCAGGTATGTTTTAGACAATGAAAATCCTTACAATCCATTTCCTTTAGACATCATCCTTTTATCCAAATAATCCCGTTCTATCTTATATCCATAATAGCAATACCTCTAGTAAAGGTTATCTCATTCCTTTACAGTATAATCTTTGGAGATCTCTTCTCCTATCACACACCTATCCACCTATCACAACATAGTCAATCCATCTATCCAATAATAAGTGATCCTATATCTACCTAGGGGAACCTTTCCCTTGACCTAAGTATTGGGTTGGATTCTTGCATCTTGAGATCATATACAGATCATGAGAAAAACAAATGTCAATTGTTGAGCTAAATCTTTGGCTTGCATAGTTTGTTGCCTATCTTTCCATATTACTATAAGAATAATTATAATGTCATAATAGAATTATCTTTCCTATGATGAGAATTATCAAAATAAATCTAAGGTCCTAATAGATTCATCCTTCCTACAATAGACTTTATCTAACAAACTGAACTTATCTTTTTGTAAGAGATATGTTGGTTGTTGATTTTTATTCTCAATTGCTTTTCTTTTGCTTTCATGGTTTTATCTTTTCTATCCCATTTTCTTGATGAAATATTATCATGATATGCTTAGAGTAGCTTGGGCCATAGCATGAGTGTCTTCTTTGGAATGCGTGACTTTCTTTTTTCCCCCATTTGCTCGATGAAGGCCTATATCTTAATGTTCTTAGAGAAGCTTGGGTTTATACATGAGTTTCTTTGTTTTCATGTGTGTTCTATGTATGCAAGTTGGGTAAATGAAAAGCGATATACACTTTCTAATGTTCCTCTTCAAAATAACATGTTTTGTTTCTTTTTCTTGTTGCTTTGTATTTTACATCATTGTTTTTTGTTGCATTTTCTCTCTATAGGTTTCAATTATGATATTTGATCCTTGGTGGAGATTGATTTCACTACATTCACAATTATTAGTATGTATCATAGTATCATAATCATAACATGTGTATCATATTCTTATATCATAACTAATAAATTATCCATCCATCATATAAAGGCATGTAATCATCATCATCGAATCATATAGTTAATCCTTCTTGTCGAGAGCCCTACTAAGAAATTATTTTATTTGGCCTATCTCTTGAGGGGGCATCATATCCTCCATCCCATGGTCAACTGGGACATGTTGGGGCATGTTGGGGTATATCATCAATCTTTTTCTTTGAAACAACACAATAAAACACATTGTCTCAAAAAGGGAAAAAAATGTAGACACCTAAAAATGGCCAATGCATTTTCATCTTATCATTTCTTCTATCTATATTAATTAACTATTTTTAAATTATTTAATTAAGCTAACATTTTTCTCTTTTCATCCATAATAATTAAATAGTTTTTAATTATTTAATTATCTTAATATTTTTATCCTATCTATATTAATTAAATAATTTTTAATTATTGAATTAATTCATATCTTATCATTTTTCATCAAACATTAATAAAAATTAAATTAAATTCATCTATGGTCCTCTATAAATTATTTAATTAGATACACTTCTCTTTTAAATAAATTAAAAAATTATTTAAATTAAATATTTTCTCAAAAAAAAATTAAAAAATATTTATTTATGTTTCCAATATATCATTTGAATTAAATAAATATTTAATTCCCTCATTTAAAATTTATAATTTGGGTCTTACTCTATTTTGAATTTTCTCATCCATTGATCTTGCAAATCAATCTCCACCATTGATCAAATGTCAAGTAAAGGATATAATTTGAGACACTGTGGAAAATACCTCCTACTTATCAAGAAAAAGATTTGTTTTCCTTTGAAATTTTCACCCACGTAGCATTGGAGGCATGAACAAGTTAGGGTTTTGTTGTTGTTCATGCAACATTGAAGAACTTCTCCACAATTTGTTGCTAAGAGTTTCATCCATGCAGCAAGGGTATTAAGGAGGTTTTGGGTCCATGAATGCTTGCATGTTGTAGATAATGAAGGCATGGATATAATACATTGAAGAGGTCAAGGAGGCTTGTGGCATGGTGTTTGATCTACATCTTGTTGCACTATGAAGCACCACATTACAGACAAAGGGCCCATTTAGCTTCACCATGTAACAAAGATCAAGTGCAAGATATGGCATGTGGAGGACAAGAAGTAGGACAAGTCTGTTAAGTTTTAGTTCTATTAAATTTCTTGTTATCAAAATGCACCATTTTTATCATGTAGGACACAATTATGTTCATCTCCTTCCCACATATATGTTGTTTGAGTTCTTCGTGCTAGTCTATTTTTTAGTATAATGAAAAGTAGTAGTAGAGGGTTCACACTAGATCACATAGGAGGTAGTTTTTATAAAGACAGAAAATGCTCAAAGAGACTGAAATGTATGCATGATCTTATGAGAACATAACATACATGCCAAGGATATTTATGCAACTATGTATATATGAAGCTTATCATGGGTAGGTGACGCTTCATAGTTATTTTCTTGATTAATTTCATGTATATGCACCCGAGTGTTCTCACAAGCATAAAGATAGTAGAGGATATTCAAACCTATGACAATGAATTTGGTGTAAAGTTAAGAAATCGCCAAAAACACCAAAAAGAGCACATTTCAGCCATATGACTGTTAAAATGGTTTTAAGTAATATGATGCAAGATTGAGTGAACTATTTATGGAGGTCAAGGTTTCTTAGAGAGATCAAAATCATTATTGATTTACATCAATAAACCCATGAAAAGATAGTTTATGCTGCATGCGAAGAGCCATGAGCAACAACTAGTCTTATTTCTGAAAGGAAAGCAAGCTCATTTTCATATAATGCATTTGACCTTCCATTTTATGAAAGGGTGGTTACCAGTGAATCTTTGATCTTCATGAATTGTAAACATTTTTGATATAATGTCTCAAGGACTATAATCTTTCATCGAGGGTTAAATTAACTGAACTCATGCATGAATATCTTTAGAGGCAACAAATAAATGAAGATGGATCTATGAAAATTTGACAAAGAAAATTTTTAGACTATGATAAGAAAAAGCATATGTTTGATAAAGAAATGATAGTGAAAAAGTGATTAAAAGGTGGTGAAAAAACCTTGGCAAGAAACCAATGACTCTCAATGTGAGGTCTTCAAAATAGTAGCAACATTAAAAGTCACATAAGGCAAAGGTCAAGAGTGACCTGAAGAGGGACTGTGTGAGTATGCATCTTCTAATGATAGTCCTTAATGATTAAGGTTTGGATGATAGTCAATGGTGAATTAAGGGAAGTAAATGGGGCAGCAATGATGATAGTGAATAGTGATAAAGACATCTAATCACAATCACGGGAACACATCTAGAGGACAATCATGAATTCACTGTCAAACTCCAAGTTTTTATACATTGGTAAGAATCAAGATAATAGTGAATAGAAAAATGAATATATTAATAGTGCATGAGGGAGTAGAGTTAAAAGATATGATTCTTCTTGACATAGAGAAAGTATGGTCGAGGCATGAATCAACTTTCATGGTGATGAAAAGATACCATGTGAATTTCATAATGATCAAATATATGAAGATACAACAGGTGTCAAGAAGACTTAATATAGTAGAGTCAAGAAAGGTGGATGTAGGGTCTTATGAAGACACAAACACATAGACAATAGAAAAGGGGAAGTCATGAAAAAATACAGTCACATTCCCATGCTATCATAGCAGCCATGAAAGGATCCATAACACTGAACTCTGAGAGAAGAATGTGGAAAGGTTTTAGTGTGACAATCATGGTAAAGGAGTCATTGATGCACAAATAGGGCAGCTATAAACCCTATGCAGTCTATGGATGCAAGTGGTTACAATCAAACATAGGGAAATATGAAGAATGGGTTCAAGGTCGGTGCAAGCAAAGTGAGACAAAGAAAAGAATGAAAAATGGATGCCACCCTTGGGGATAGTGAAAGAGTTTTTAGTAACAAGAGGATAGAGAAGAGGCATTTTTGTTTTTATAGTCCAATGAAACTAAAGCATGAGGGTAGAAGATACAAGAAGATCCAAAGGGATAGTACCATTGTGTAGACAACCCTGGGCATCTAGGAAAGGAAAGGGGAAGACCTAAGGAAAGGGACAAACCTAAGGAAAAGACAGAGTGTTGTACACAAAGATTAATTTTAATCTACCAAGCTTGATCCAAGGACAATGGTCTCAATGCATCATATCAGTGTTCTCAAAGTTTGATAGTCCTACAGAGGATATTGTCCAATATCACAGTGATAAGGAACGATACTGAAAGATAGTCTAAAGGATAAAGGACAATGTATGATAGTTAATAGGAATCTCAATGGGTAGTCCAAAACCTAGTGATAGCTTTCATATCCATAAGAAGAAATTCACAGAGTACACATGCAAGATCAAGCCAAGAAAATTAGATGATAATCACAGTCAAGGTTTTGGCATGAATGACAAAAGAGCAGTCATTAAAAGGGAAACCATGTTATGAACTACAAAGTAGAAACTGATGAGGAAGAGTCTAAAGGATAGAATGTAGTGACAATACACTATGGAGGCCTCTCCATGATAGTCATCAATTCCAAGTTGAGAACAGTCAATGGTTAAAGAGGCAGATTGCATTAGAGAGTACACTTGTCTTATTTAAAAGCATAGTTAAAGGATAATCATCAATCTCAGGTAAATGGTAGCAATTTCAATGAAAATACTTTAGGACTGTCAAGATACAATCATTGTGTTAGAGCTTGAAAACCCTTCAACAAAGGTAAAGTGATAGTCCTTGGATAGAAATACAATTCTTACAATCAAATGCTATGGAAAATGTCTAATACTCATTGATATCAAACATGGTGATTCAATAGTAGGTGACGGTCTTGCTATAAGGGGCAGTCATGACATGATAAAACTCGTATGGGAAGCCTACAAGTCATAAAAGAGACAACAAGATGGTACATGAAGTTACCAAGAAGATCAAACATGCAAACCAGAAAATACCTTCCACAAGAGAAAAACAAAAAAAGAAAAGCAATTTGCATGAAGATGTGCAAATGCATAATATTTAGGAATTAAGAAATTACAAAAGATGAATTTCTTTATAAAATCAAGGTATGCATAACCCTAAAGATGAAACCTAATTTTGAACTAAAATTAGCTCAACTAAATAAAGCTTACTTATTAATTAAGTAAATTAATTATTACCTAAGTGAACTTAATAAAGTGTAATTAAATCATTAATTACACCAACATTACTCACATGCAAAATACAATGGATAGAGCATTAATGTAGTGATATACAAAGAGAATCTTGAGGGAATAAAGCATGTATCAAAATCAAAAGGCTGGAAAAATATCCCACACCAAGAGATTGTTGATCTTTTTAGATTAAACACATGTCCTATGAACATGGAAAATGTTGGGAATAGGATGCCATTTAATTGCAATCCTAAACATATTCCATGTATCTCCTAAGTCCTTGGAAAGTGTTCACCAACACTAGGATTAGAAAGAGATTAAATTCAAATGAAATGAACATGTAAATTGACATTTGTAATTATTCCTAAATAATAGGAACATGTGGGGACGGCCAAGATGAGTTCCTAAATAATAGGAGCACATGGGGCACCCACATGGAAGGTGGAACCCACCTTGCTTTAGTTAATGGATTAGAGGATTGGTAACAATTTAGTAATGCATGTTTAGATCCTACAAAATAGGGATTGATATTTAAAAGAGTGGAGTGGCACTATTAGTTCAGTTCAGTTCAATTATGGTTCAATTATCTTCAGTTGCATGTAGTTGTTTTGAGTTGCATGCTAGTTGACTTGAATTGCATGTAGTCATTTTGAGTTGCATGTTAGTTGACTTGAGTTTCATGCTAGTTGACTTGAGTTTCATGACTAATGACTTCAATTGCATGACAAATAATAAGTGGATACTTTTAGTTAGGCGGGGATGATCAATCATGCATGTTGTTTGCATGAATTGGTGGAGAGATATGTTTCATTTAACTAAGATTGACTTGGGTCCACCTTGGGCGCCCAAGTTGGCATCTTTCAATTAACACGTTTTGCATGAGAAGATATTTACAAGGTTCAATCAAGTGGGCCCATTCTTGGGCACCAACTTTGAGGTGATGCTTGCAAGATATTTTCTTGACCAATGATCGGTTAAGTGTTCATTTTTGGGGTGCCTAAATTGAGGAGACTTTGGTTTTGACTTTATGTTACAGTGTGGAACTCTACTTGCACAATCTAGGCATGGTTTTTTGTGAGGATATTTATGCTCTTGTATTTGATAACTCTTATGAGTTTACATGCTCATTGATTGTCTATTTATTGCAGCAATTGCATCAAAGTTTGAAGTAGGTTAGCAGGTTGAGCTTGTGCATGTGTGGGGTTTGAAGCATGGCATGAGATGTGTGGATTCATGCTTGGTCACATGGAATGCATGGATAGCTTGTGTTGTAGAAAGTGTATGAGAGTTTTGTGCAGGTTGTGAAGAAGAATCGTTGAAGGCAAATAAGCATATCAATCAAGGATTGATACAATATTATTGTAATCTTGTTTTAAGGTTAAATAATACAAGCACTATTGATTTTGGTGGACTTTTTTCCTGAAAGGGTTTCTCCACGTATATGATGTGTCACTTCTATCTTCTGTCTCATTCTTCTATAATATTCTATCTCTTTCTACAATTGGTAAAACCGATCTAAATAGATTAATCATACACAAATAATTATGACAAAGAACACTTAATTAAATCTACAGTCACATAGGTTTACAAGTTTTAAGCTATAATTTCACCTTCATTTTAAAGATTTAATACTGTATCAATCCTTGATGAAAAAGAGGTTTTTGGTAGTTTGGGACTTGGAGGCCAGTTGAGGGAATATAGCAATAGTTGAAGAGATATAGGGTGTAGTTTTCTGATCTAGATGACAGTTGGAGAGCTTCTAGGGGCTTGTTGCAATATTTTTGACCACTCCCCAAGCATCTAGGAGTATATAAAATTTAAAAGGGTCAATATTTCCTTCCTTCAACACCATGAATGAGGTAGTTTCAAGCACCAAAATTTAAGGAAGCAATCAACAATAGCCATAAATGATATTTTAATGGGTTTTAAATCTGCCCTACTTTTCCTCCAGCGTAGGATAGTAAAAAAGAAGGCTTTCTTTCATTTGTAGTTAGTTCTTTTCTCTCTAATCATTGTATTGAATCTTTTTGGAGTTCTTTCATTGCTGGAGCAATATATTGCAACTCATTTTCAGACTTTTACAACTATGTAAGCACCTTTTATATCAATAAAATCAAACTATTCCTTCTCAATATTCTCTTTTATTGTGTGCAACAAATGATTGATGTACTATCTTGTGATTTATATGCAAATCTTTTATTGTATGTCTCATATATTAGCACCTTCAAACATAAAAAAACTCGTGTTTAGTGCAGGGTATAGGTTGTGTTGCTTGTTCAAACAACCATTAAGTGTGAAACATTCATTTTCCTCTTGAACTGTAAAACTTAAACCTTCCTATGAAACACTTATGCATTAATATGTGTAAATTTTTGAGTTGTGTGAGAACCAATTGAATTATTGAGGGAGTTGTGTGTTAAAACACCACTGTAGGTTTGAAAACCTTATTTGGTGCATCACCTTAGGAAAAATTAGGTTCATTTTCATGTTTCCTTCTTACTCTTTTCCTCAACAAAGCATTAGTTTAGTTAGATTAGGTGAAGTTATCAGGTAATCATCCCTCTTTAGATGTTCTTTTTCATCATAGGTGACCCAAAAAACTAGAAGAGATCCAATGTTTCACCAGTAGGCTAAGTTCTACAACTTAGCAAGGGTGCATACTTTGATGATAACAAGACCCCAACATAATTTTTTACAATTTGTTTAATAAGCTTGAGTGAAACTAATTAAATAAAAATAAAGATTGATTAAATCCAAGGTAGCTACAACCATAAAGGAAGAGATGATGGAACTCCTAGATGTTGGTTTTACCAAAACTTATCAACTATTTTGAGTAGAAATGAAAAATAGTCCTTCTGATGAAAAGGAATGGGAAGGTAAACACATGTATTGAATTTAGGGATATAAACAATACAAGGCCAAAATATTAATTCCCCCATTTTTCCATAGACCAAAATGTAGATTCTACTATTAGATATGAAATATTATCCCTCATGGATGAGTTATAATCAAATTCACATTGTATAACCTTAGTTAAATGAAACAGATCTCTCCACCAATTCATGCAAACAACATGCATGATTGATCATCCCCGCTTAACTAAATGTATCCACCTGTTATTTTTCATGCAATTGAAGTCATTAGTCATGAAACTCAAGTCAACTAACATGAAACTCAAGTCAACTAGCATGCAACTCAAAATGACTACATGCAATTCAAGTCAACTAGCATGCAACTCAAAATAACTACATGCAACTGAAGATAATTGAACCATAATTGAACTGAACTGAACTGATAGTGCCACTCCACTCTTTTAAATATCAATCCCTATTTTGTAGGATCTAAACATGCATTACTGAAGTGTTACCAATCCTCTAATCCGTTAACTGAAGCAAGGTGGGTTCCACCTTCCATGTGGGTGCCCCATGTGCTCCTATTATTTAGGAACTCATCTTGGATGTCCCCACATGTTCCTATTATTTAGAAATAATTACAAATATCAATTTACATGTTCCTATTATTTAGGAATAATTACAAATGTCAATTTACATGTTCATTTCATTTGAATTTAATCTCTTTCTAATCCTAGTGTTGGTGAACACTTTCCAAGGACTTAGGAGATACATGGAATATGTTTAGGATTGCAATTAAATGGCATCCTATTCCCAACATTTTCCATGTTCATAGGACATGTGTTTAATCTAAAAAGATCAACAATCTCTTGGTGTGGGATATTTTTCCAACCTTTTGATTTTGATACATGCTTTATTCCCTCAAGATTCTCTTTGTATATCACTACATTAATGCTCTATCCATCTTATTTTGCATGTGAGTAATGTTGTTGTAATTAATTATTTAATTACACTTTATTAAGTTTACTTAGGTAATAATTAATTTACTTAATTAATAAGTAAGTTTTATTTAGTTGAGCTAATTTTAGTTCAAAATTAGGTTTCATCTTTAGGGTTATGCATACCTTGATTTTATAAAGAAATTCATCTTTTGTAATTTCTTAATTCCCGAATATTATGCATTTGCACATCTTCATGCAAATTGCTTTTCTTTTTCTGTTTTTCTCTTGTGGAAGGTATTTTCTGGTTTGCATGTTTGATCTTCTTGGTAACTTCATGTACCATCTTGTTGTCTCTTTTATGACTTGTAGGCTGCCCATACAAGTTTTATCATGTCATGACTTCCCCTTATAACAAGACCGTCACCTACTATTGAATCACCATGTTTGATATCAATGAGTATTAGACATTTTCCATAGCATTTGATTGTAAGAATTGTATTTCTATCCAAGGACTATCACTTTACCTTTGTTGAAGGGTTTTCAAGCTCTAACACAATGATTGTATCTTGAAAGTCCTAAAGTATTTTCATTGAAATTGCTTCCATTTACCTGAGATTGATGATTATCCTTTAACTATGCTTGTAAATAAGACAAGTGTACTCTCTAATGCAATCTGCCTCTTTAACCATTGACTGTTCTCAACTTGGAATTGATGACTATCATGGAGAGGCCTCCATAGTGTATTTTCAGTACATTCTATCCTTTAGACTCTTCCTCATTAGTTTCCACTTTGTAGTTCATAAAATGGTTTCCCTTTTAATGACTACTCTTTTGTCATTCATGCCAAAACCTTGACTATGATTATCATCTAATTTTCTTGGCTTGATCTTGCATGTGTACTCTGTGAATTTCTTCTTATGGATATGAAATCTATCACTAGGTTTTGGACTACCCATTGAGATTCCTATTAACTATCATACCTTGTCCTTTATCCTTTAGACTATCTTTCAGTATCGTTCCTTATCACTGTGATATTGGACAATATCCTCTGTAGGACTATCAAACTTTGAGAACACTGATATGATGCATTGAGACCATTGTCCTTGGATCATGCTTGGTAGATTAAAATTAATCTTTGTGTACAACACTCTGTCTTTTCCTTAGGTTTGTCCCTTTCCTTAGGTCTTCCCCTTTCCTTTCCTAGATGCCCAGGGTTGTCTACACACTGGCACTATCCCTTTGGATCTTCTTGTATCTTCTACCCTCATGCTTTAGTTTCATTGGACTATAAAAACAAAAATGCCTCTTCTCTATCCTCTTGTTACTAAAAACTCTTTCACTATCCCCAAGGGTGGCATCCATTTGTCATTCTTTTCTTTGTCTCACTTTGCTTGCACCGACCTTGCACCCATTCTTCATATTCCCCTATGTTTGATTGTAACCACTTGCATCCATAGAATTCATAGTGTTTATAGCTGCCCTATTTGTGCATCAATGACTCCTTTACCATGATTGTCACACTAAAACCTTTCCACATTCTTCTCTCACAGTTCAGTGTTATGGATCCTTTCATGGTTGCTATGATAGCATGGGAATGTGACTGTATTTTTTCATGACTACCCCTTTTCTTTTGTCTATGTGTTTGTGTCTTCATAAGACCCTACATCCACCTTTCTTGACTCTACTATATTAAGTCTTCTTGACACCTGTTGTATCTTCATATATTTGATCATTATGAAAGTCACATGGTATCTTTTCATCACCATGAAAGTTGATTCATGCCTTGACCATAATTTCTCTGTGTCAAGAAGAATCATATCTTTTAACTCTACTCCCTCATGCACTATTAATATATTCATTTTTCTATTCACTATTATCTTGATTCTTACCAATGTATAAAAACTTGGAGTTTGACAGTGAATTCATGATTGTCCTCTAGATGTGTTCCCGTGATTGTGATTAGATGTCTTTATCACTATTCACTATCATCATTGCTGCCCCATGTACTTCCCTTAATTCACCATTGAATATGATCCAAACCTTAATCATTAAGGACTATCATTAGAAGATGCATACTCACACAGTCCCTCTTCATGTCACTCTTGACCTTTGCCTTATGTGACTTTTAATGTTGCTACTATTTTGAAGACCTCACATTGAGAGTCATTGGTTTCTTGCCAAGGTTTTTTCACCACCTTTTAATCACTTTTTTACTATCATTTCTTTATCAAACATATGCTTTTTCTTATCATAGTCTAAAAATTTTCTTTGTCAAATTTTCATAGATCCATCTTCATTTATTTATTGCCTCTAAAGATATTCATGCATGAGTTCGGTTAATTTAACCCTCGATGCAAGATTATAGTCCTTGAGACATTATATCAAAAATGTTTACAATGCATGAAGATCAAAGATTCACTGGTAACCACCCTTTCATAAAATGGAAGGTCAAATGCATTATATGAAAATGAGCTTGCTTTCCTTTTAGAAATAAGACTAGTTGTTGCTCATGGCTCTTCACATGCAACATAAACTATCTTTTCATGGGTTTATTGATGTAAATCAATAATGGTTTTGATCTCTCTAAGAAACCTTGACCTCCATAAACAATTCACTCAGTCTTGCATCATATAACTTAAAACCATTTTAACAGTCATATGGCTGAAACGTGCTCTTTTTGGTGTTTTTAGCGATTTCTTAACTTTACACCAAATTCATTGTCATAGGTTTGAATATCCTCTACTATCTTTATGCTTGTGAGAACACTCGGGTGCATATACAAGAAATTAATCAAGAAAATAACTATGAAGTGTCACCTACCCATGATAAGCTTCATATATACATAGTTGCATAAATATCCTTGGCATGTAAGTTATGTTCTCATAAGATCATGCATACATTTCAGTCTCTTTGAGCATTTTCTGTCTTTATAAAAACTACCTCCTATGTGATCTAGTGTGAACCCTCTACTACTACTTTTCATTATACTAAAAAATAGACTAGCACGAAGAACTCAAACAACATATATGTGGGAAGGAGATGAACATAATTGTGTCCTACATGATAAAAATGGTGCATTTTGATAACAAGAAATTTAATAGAACTAAAACTTAACAGACTTGTCCTAATTCTTGTCCTCCACATGCCATATCTTGCACTTGATCTTTGTTACATGGTGAAGCTAAATGGGCCCTTTTTCTGTAATGTGGTGCTTCATAGTGCAGCAAGATGCAGATCAAACACCATGCCACAAGCCTCCTTGACCTCTTCAATGTATTATATCCATGCCTTCATTATCTACAACATGCAATCATTCATGAACCCGAAACCTCCTCAATACTCTTGCAACATGGATGAACCTCTTAGCAACGAATTGTGGAGAAGTTCTTCAATGTTGCATGAGCAACAACAAAACCCTAACTTGTTCATGCCTCCAATACTACATGGGTGAAAATTTCAAAGGAAAACAAATCTTTTTCTTGATAAGTAGGAGGTATTTTCCACAACGTCTCAAATTATATCCTTTACTTGACATTTGATCAATGGTGGAGATTGATTTGCAAGATCAATGGATGAGAAAATTCAAAATAGAGTAAGACCCAAATTATAAATTTTAAATGAGGGAATTAAATATTTATTTAATTCAAATGATATATTGGAAACATAAATAAATATATATATATATATATTTTTTGAGAAAATATTTAATTTAAATAATTAGTTTTCTTCATATGTTCTAAAATATTAAAGTTACTAGCACTAACCTTTTGTTGTCCTCTAGGAACAACAACATCTTTTTGTGCCTATGCTGGTTGAATTAGTGATTTAAGGTGATCTTTTCCCACCATAGGTTGTGCTCTTGGCATAAATTGAACGTTTTGTGTAGAAGAAGGCCTCACTTGGCCTTATGAACTTGTAGATGGCTGAATTTTATCTCCATCAGTCTCCTGCCCCAGGTCAACAACCCTTTTCTTTGATTTGGTATTGGCTAGCACTTGATCATTTGACTGATTTTGTGCATTGTTAACCCAACATAACTCTTCACCTTACCAATTCAGTAATGAAACATCAGGATTACCTTGTTCCACACGAGCAAACTATTGTTCTTGAACCTCCTGAGATGATTTTTTTGGAACAACACTACTTTGCACCATCAGTGTTTGATTTAAAATACCATTAGAACATGTGGACTGATTATGTGGCTGATTACATGGAAAACACCATTCGTAATCAGTTGTCAGGTTATTTTGCACAGGTACTACCTCCTTGGAAGAACTAGGGGTATTGGGGTTATAAGGCTGGAAAGGCTTTTGATTGAAGTTTCTCCTCTGAACTTGAGGATTGGACTGAAATGGGGCTTGGTAAGGAGCTTGGTAAGGTGGCTGATATTGCTCCTTTTTAATGTTGACCAACTCATTATCAAAGGTCCGCAAGGTATTTTGAATGTTTTCATTATGTTCTTTAATTCTTATCAGCTCTTGAAACTGGCTAGGAACATCATGCTCTTGAGTTTCTACCTAAGTATTATATGTTGGAAATGAAGAGACAACAACTACAATAGGTGGCATTATAGGGGTAGTTGGCTGTATATCAGAAAAGTAAGGCATTGGAGGTCTGGGGGCTATCTTACCTACTTGAATCAAGCTATTCTCAACCCTTATAGCAACATCAAATGCTGTTGGTATTGTATCACCACCCATTGACTGAATCATGAGTGAAATATCACTATTCAAAGCCTTTAAATAAAATAGGAAAGCATAGTCATTAAAGGGATTTACCAAGGCTGGAATATGATTGCAGGTCTTTTTGAAGTGGTAGTTGAAGTCCACCAAATGCTCATATGGAGCTCTTTTAATGGTAGTCAACTGCTCCACCAATGAGTGATGGTTTGATTTGTCCTCAAACTACTTGTTGAGCTGCTCTCCTAGTTGGTCCTAGGTTGTGATAGAATTTACATGCAGTCCTTTGAACCATTGGAAGGATTTGCCCTTAAGAGAGGCTACCAACAACCTTACTGCAACATCTTGTTCAGTTATATGATGTAATCCACATAGTGAAGCAACATCTCTAATGTGATCTATAGCTATTGTTTGATCTTCTCTAGCAAAGAATGACAAGCTCTTCAGGGTTGCTACTAGAATATCATTGTGCTGGGAAAGATTCAAGGGGCTTCCTTGATCAAATGAAACAAAGGGTTGATTTCTAGGTGGTGGTGGATGAGCCATAGGAATTCTTACAACAATAAAAATTGGGGCAGCAATACGGCTTCTCACAGAAGGAGGAGTATACTTAGATCTTCTTGAATAAACAACGGTCTTCTGAGGCTTTTGAATTTCTCTCCCTTTTCTTCTGGGTGGGGATATTTGTAAATACTCAAAAGAAGAAGAGCTACTTCTGGTCTGTATTCTTCTCATAAGCTAAAATGCATTGATTTTTCTAAACCAAAGCTTGGAGTCACCAGGTATGCTAAGAAAACATCTCTTGAAGACTGAAATTAATATTGCACACACCAAACAACAACGTGATACTTTTTGTTTAAGACCGAAAAACAGTTGTCAATCCCACCGGGTATGCCAAAAACTATTGACACATGGATTTGCACCTGATGCAAAGTAAAAAAACTCCTAAATCCCATGCAACATGGGACTACTCTCAGGCTATGGGTATCCTAAAGTGAGGGTAGATCTCCAGATTATGGGTTGGCTCCCTTTGGATATTTTTTGAAAATACAAACTTTTAATAGAGGAAAAGGTAAGAAGGATAATGCAAAAATTGAAAATTGAACTATTAGGTGATTCACCAACTGATAAATGATTTGAATCTACTTTTAAAACCTCACAAGATAACTCAACAAAAGAAACTAAAATGATTCACTACTCAAACTAGTATGTTTTGCATAAATATTTCATTTGAAAGGCTTCTATGATTGAAGTTTGTTTGAAAGAAAATAATAATGTTTTCATAACAAACATTCAACAAATGAAAGAAACATAGTCAATGACCCGTACTATAACATATTGGACCTGAACAAGACATTGAAGTAATAAGATAAAAAAAGGATTTCATGGAAATCAGAAAATTTTAATCTAAGGACTTACACACAATACTTGCACAAGACAGATCTGAGAAGGAAAATGAGCTTCTTTATTGAAAACTAGGAGATATTTGCATTACAAATCTATAGAGCTCATAAGAAATGAGTTACAAAGTATGAATAGTCTACAACAACAACCACCAAACTCAAAACTAGAGAAATAAATGAGAAGAAAATAAGACTTATACAAATGGCTTCAAGAATTCAAAATTTGAATTTTGGCTCCAAGAAATGATGTGTTGTCCTTCCTCTCCCTCAAATCAGGCATGTAACTAAAAGAGACCCCTCCAAGAATGTATAAAGAGTTGTGAATCTGAAAAAAACCTCATGGGTCGTATGTAACTGAAAGCCCCTCCAAAATAGGGTTGTAATTGACTGAATCAAGGAGTTATATGCCTCAAATTGCTCTTTGACTTAAGCTCTATCAACTGGAACTCTTAATTGAAACTGAACTCCTGATTTAGTGCTCAAAATCCCTGATTTTCCTCTACATGTTGGAACAATTTTCTCAAACATCTTGAAGATTTAAGCAAAAGCTTTCAAAGCTCAATTACAACTCCTTTTGACCAAAATTTGAAAAAATACATCAAAGGCACTCTATTTTTGCATTCAAAATATCATTCATTTAAAGTGATTTATAATATCACTTAAAATAAAGATTACATTTTTGAAATAAATGCAATTTTTTTTTTTAATTAAAAGTCAAATTCAAGGAGACTTAAAGGAACTAAGTCATATGAAATTTTCAAAAATAATCCAAAGGCAAAAGACATGCCACAAGCCTATTATACATGAATAAAGCTTTTTTGAAAAACTTAAGGAAAGATGCCTCTTCCCCATCGAACTTTCTAGGGTTAGTCAAAACCTAAAATGAATGGAAAATATCTCATTTTCATTTATTCTTCCACCTTCTAGAAACTTCACGTTGCTTGAGGATGCCACCATCACTAACCCTAGGCCACATTCTCTGTTGGTATCTCTGTACTTGACGACGCCATTTCTGAAGGTTTCTTTGAAGCCACTCATAGGAAATATCATGGTAAGTCCTCCATTCTTTGAATTTGATGAACTTTCTCCACCCTTTGAAGCTTTTTTGAGAGCTCCCGAGCCGTGACCTTGCATATTCTGATATTCTTTTGTTTTTTGTCCGTGCTTTTTCTGTGGACGTCATGTGCATCTCTTTGGCCGTGCTTTAGCTGGAGATTCTCTACATATAGGATTATGTCATTGCAATTTCTTTTTTATCAGAAAAAAAAAGGTTTTGTTTTTCTATAGAAACAATGAGGAGAAAATTTTCTTATCTCTTGCTTATACAGATCGCGACCAAGCTTGCTCTTAGTTTTCTAAAGATGAAGAAATTTCACGGCCTATATTGGGATTTAAAATTTAAAGTGCCTCCATAGTCGACTTCTTACTTGATTTTTGAAGTATCATGTTCATGAAGGTCGTGGCTATACTTCTTATTGCAGACACAAAGACACCATCTTAATGAATGGCCAACCCCACTGATGAGATATTTGGCTTGAAACACAAAACCCTCAAGTGGGTTTGTATGTATTGTAGAAACCAAGCTCTCCTCCTATAAAATTCTTATTTCATGAACTTGAATGATGAAAAAACTCATTCTCTGCATATTTTAGTTTACTCCTTGAAACCCAAAGTAGTTTTTTCTTTGTATTTGAGGAGAAATTACTCACAGGTTGCGGCCGTTTGTGCTACACGAATTTCTTTCATTCATTTTATTATGGGTTTGTAAATGTCTACTTTATCGCTTCCGGTTCTTTAATATTTTGAAAAATGGGTTCATGAACAAAAGAAAATAATCAGGTCGACCCTACAAAATTCATACTTATCTTGCATTTGACTTATAGATGGCTTGAGTAACATCTCTTTACTGAAAATTGTAGTTCCTTTGTATTTTGTACTTTAATAGAGCATTAAAGCCCACTGCACTTGGTTCTTGGTGAAATAAGCTTGATCATCCATCACTGTCTATTTCTATTCATGATACAGTATCATTGGCACTCTTTGAATGCAATATCACTTATCAATATCTAGCATATCTCCATGCATTCATTCAATGAGTAATGGATAAGAACCTCATGATTTTTTAATATATCTCCATGCATTCATTTTGGGACAGTGAAAATATTGCTGCATTCTCTAAAAAGTGACAATATTTTCTCCTAATGATATTTACTCATCATGTAGCATCAACAAAACAAAAGAGTGCTTCTCCATGTAAAGTAGAAAAATCTCAATAATTCTCAAATTTTTGAGACAAAAGATAGGTCTCTCCCACCGTTGTACTCATGATTAAAAATTTATGAGAAACCCAACTATTCATTTCTAGTTTATAGCCCTTCTTGGATTGCCTTCTGAAAATGGCATGCTACCCTATGCCTCTTGAAAATCTACCTACTGTCACTCTCATGAAGCACAATCTCTGCCACTTAATGTTTGATATGGTTGTGTACAACCCTTAACAATCCTGTCAATTTCCTTAGACCTTAATGCTTGATCACTGTTATCCTACCAACTTATTCTCAAAGTCATTGTGTCTTTGTTCTCATAAGACTATGCCCAATCTCCACTTAACCTTGTCATCATCAGTATCTAGGTCTTATGGGATTGCCACTGTCTTTATACCTTGTATTGAGGATTTCCCTCCATCTTTGTTGTTCCTCATTGTAAGCAACGTTCATTGTATTTATGACGGTGCTTTTATGGCACCGTAATCTCCATTGATATGAGCTGGGCTCAACCCTTGTGGGAGCCACATTTTCCACCACTCATGTTATAATCGAATGAACAACGACATTACTTTTCCTGAATCTACACATGAAGCAAACAATTTAGAAAAAAAATGGGTTCAATGATTTCTCTTGATGATTTGATCTGGTAGTTTTTCATTTATCTCTTAGATAATGATTAAGTTGATTTAGTTTGATTATAACTACAAATTATATGTTTTTTGATGAGCATGTAATTGGATCTCATGACCTGAGCTCTAACAAAAAAAATTGAATCATCTACAAGTGCATCTAGAACTCAGGAGCAAAGGAGCTAAGGACTAAAGATACTGAAGATCAAGTTGGACCTAAAGAATCAACCCTACATGGGCCCTTAAGGCAATGACATACATGACTTTATATTTTTTTCTTCTTTTAGTTGATCTTCGGATGTATAGTTTGTATTTATTATTGAATTCAATCAAATTAGTCAAACCCACGACTTGTGTGGGATTACAGGAAAATATCTTTCAATAAATCAGTTAATTCAAAGTATGTAATGACTTGAACCTCCATTTGAACTTATTCTTAATTACATAATCTGAAATAACTGATATCAATTTGTTTATAGCTCATATATTTCCTAATCAAATGAAGTAATAGTTTCAATATATTTTGGTATTTGAATTGTAATTCATTTCTAATAAGCAACAATAACATAAATTGCATTGAATGATTCAACATCTCTTAAAATACTCTGAATGTTTGTCTTCTAAATGAAACATATTTGTTGCTATGTCAGGATTGTTCAATAGTCCAATTTAAACTGTTTGAATGATTTTGATAAATCAATCCTAGAAAACTCTTCATTCTGAAAGCAAAGGTTCATTGTATGTCTCAACATCAAAATTTTTATACCCCAGCAAATAATTTCCCTTTAAAACTTCACTAATTTATGCAAGAAGCAAAAAAATTAGTAACATGTCCAAAAGGTCTTTTTGACCTGCTCTTCTTGATTCTAGAACTCTCGCATTGTTCCTTGAGGTAGTTTAGGGCAGTTTTCTCGATGAGGCTCTCTGAATGAAGATAACTCATGTTTAGCGAATCCCCCTTCTCTACATAAGGAAATACTAAAGAATTTTGGAATTGAAGGCTATAAATCGGTATGTACTCCTATGGTTACTATTTGAAAGTTGAGCAAGAATGATGAATCTTCTAAGGCTAGTTAGAGAAAGTTCAAATTAATTATTGGTGGATTGCTATACCTAATTTCTACTAGATTAGATATTATGCACATGATTTGTCTTGTAGACAGATTTCAAGAAGATCCTAGAGAATCACATGTGGCAATAATAAAGAGGATATTCAAATACTTGCGTGAAACTCTGGACTATGGTCTATGGTATCCAAAGGATACTAATTTTTCCTTAAGTACCTATATAGATGCAAATTCAACAGGTTGTGTGGATGACAAAAGAAGTAAAAGTGGAGGTGATTTCTTTATTGGAAGTAAGTTGGTTTCATGGTTGAGTAAGAAGCAATATTCAGTGTCATTATCTACTACAAAGGTAGAGTATATTGCAACATCTTGCTACACATAGGTGTTGTGGATGAAGTAGACCTTGAAGGATATAAAAATATCATATAATGAACCTATTTATATCATGTGTTATAATACAAGTGCTATCAATATATCAAAGAATTGGTGATGCATTCAAGGCCAAAGCATATCTCAATCCGGTAACACTTTGTGAGAGAGAAGGTTGCAAAAAATGAGGTGAAGTTGGAGTATGTGCCTACAAAGGATCAAGTTGTAGATATCTTCAAAAAGGGTCTTCCTAAAGATACATTTGAGCATCTCTGGAAAAATTTAGGGGTTATTGCCCTTCCTTTCAACTAGATGCATAAGATTGTGCATCATTCTGGTGGAGCAATTCAAGATTTATTCTTTTGTTCCAAATTGATGAAGGCTACCTCTCAGGGGGAGTAGGTACTAGTATTATTGGTAAGTGAAGTCAGATGGAGCATATTTTGTGCTCCTAAGGGGAGAATGAAAAAAAGTGAGTGCAGTAAAGAGAGAGTATATTTGCTTGTTGATGTTGCAACTGGTGTCAAAGAGGTGTATGCAAATTATGTGTGAAAGGTGCAGGTGTTACCCTTTGAATGTTTTCAAAGGGGGAGAGCAAAAGAATTTAATATAGGAAAGATAGTTGGATGTGTCTACAGACCTTTGCCATTGATGTCAAAGGGGGAGATAATTGTTGAAAAACCATATTGTAGAAGAGAATATGGCCTAAAGGCCATAGGGGAGAGTGCTTAGGAGCAAGAGAATGAGAATATGAAGAACAAGAGATGCCCTAGTCAGGGGGAATGTTGATTATTGTAGAGTTGTTGTTGGTATGCTTTTATTGTTAATGGTGTTTCAAAAATATGGTGTTTCCATCAATGACAAAGGGGGAGATTGTTGGAAGCTTGAGTTGTTTGTGAGTTGTTTTCGTGTTGTCATTGATGTCAACCCCTTGTATGAAGAGAGTGTTGTAATGCGGCTGGTTTTGATGATGTCAACCCCTAGCATTAGATTTTTTGGAAGTATGGAGCTGTTGGTATTGATGTCAACACAATTTTGGTGTTGTCATTGATGTCAACACAATTTTGGTGTTGTCGTTGATGTCTTACTTTAGTATAGTTACAAAATTTGTGTTTGGAGAGATAGTTGGATGTGTTATAGTTGGTGAGAGATGTTGAAGATGCTACAAATGTTTTGAAGAGATGATATTAGTGTTGTTAATGTAGTTGGTTCACTTGGTTTCCAAGTGTTTTTGAGAAAATTTGAATAAAAGAGAGTTCAGTGTGATAAAATGGTGTTTAGTTTTATGCTCCATATTTCTTCATGGTTGAAGATATGAGTGAATGGTTTGGATATGATGATTATAGGTGTTCAAAGGTTCTATATCCAGAGTTTCAAGTTCTAGATCATTCTGCAGTGGAAGTTATGTTTGATAGTATGACTGTTTAGTGGAACAGGGTGTCTGGGAGAAATGAGATTGCTCCACATTTCTCCATAGTGAAGGTTCTTATCTTGTGGATCTGGGAATGTGCTTATATATTATGTATCTAACTTCCTTTGAAGTTTTAGCTGCTATGGTATTCCACAAGGTTGTTTGGTGTGTTACATTTCTATGTCAGTGTGTCTAAATGTATAGAATAAAGGTGTTCTTAAGTTTTAGGTGGTTGCAGTAGTAGTGGAATTTTTTTTGATGATGTGGAATATTATGAGATGTTTTGGTATGTTTTTGTGTGGTCCACAAGATGTTTTTGGACCTAGAGAGGCATTTTTGTGGTCACTTGTTAGTGTTATTATAGGTTTGGATAACTTGATGTGCTAGCATTGATTATGGAGGATAATTTATGTTTTTGGAAGTGTTGAGAAGCACGTCGATATAGATTCGGGTCTTATTTGAGTTGTGGCATGGTTTGCCTTCACTTTTTTACATAGTGGAAGTGTTTGGTGATGCCCTATTTGATGTTGCATGGTTGAGATGCATAATTTTCCTTAAGGCCAACCTAATTGAGATTATTTTAGGTCATGGATGGTATAAATACAAGGCAAGATATTGTGTGGATAAAGTAGAGAAGGTGTGTGATGCAAAATATGTGAATGTGATCAAGTGTGGCGATCTAAGTGCAAGCTTTAGTGCCTATGACTCCTAGATGTAGTGAGAAAAAGGTGTCTACATTTTAGTCTATTGAATGAGTTGTTTGTGCTTTTATGGAATTGTACCTTCAACATAAGAGAAGATGCATTGTTAACAATTCAAATTTCCACCCCTTCTTCTATCTTCTTTCTTCTAGACAATGAGTCCTTCGACAGTGAGACCTTCTTTCTTTTGGGTAGTGATCCCTCCAGTAGTGAGGTTGTTGTACTTAGGGGTGCAATTCATTTATATAGTGAGCTAATCCTCACAGTGGTTATTCCCTTATTGGGTTTTCCAAGTAAATCTACTGTTCTTATGTATTTTATGTGTTTACATTACTGTTTCATATATTTACATTCTGCTAATGCATGATAAGGGTTTAAGGGATAATAAATATCTGAATGTTAATGAGGGTTTTGATGTTTTAATGTACAATTGATTCACCCCATCTCAATTGTCTTGTGCATCTAACAAAGAAGAGATGAAAACAAATATAATATTTTCATGTAATTTTCAGTAGTGTGCAAACATATGTTGAAATTGAACCTTCATAAGTGTGTCTTTAGATTCATGAATAGAAAGTTACTCAACTTTATAGTATCTAATTTTGGAAAAGATATGGATCTAGATAACATAAATTTTATTTTGGTTGTAAGTCCTCCAACCAACAAAATGAGACTTAGAACATTTATAGGCCAATTAAGGATGATATTATAGTTGATATTGGACCTTGACTCTATAATATGTACAATCAACTATCTTATAAAGAAGAACACTTGAATAACTTGAACAATATGTTGAATGAAAAAGAAAACTAAGAGGGGGGGTGAATCAGTTGTAGAAAGTTAAAGTATCAAAACCCTCAATAGTAATTAGATCCAAAAACATTCATTAAACCCTTATTTTGTTAAAGCAATTAATCATGAAATGCAAATAACATAAACTGAAATAATAATACCACACATAAGAGAACACCGGATTTATGTGGAAAACCCAATGAAGGAAAAACCACGGTGAGGATTATCTCACAATATAAGTAATTGCAAAACCAATACAAGGGATCACTACCAGAATAGGACACACTATCCAAAATGCTCACAACTAGGGATCACTGCCACATAAAGAAACAAAAAATATAGAAGAGAAATGTTACACAAGAACACTATATCAATGCAATAAGGAATCCACCACAATTACTCCAACACTCTTGCAACCCTGTTTGAAATATTACGGATGCCTTCAGCTCATTGCCTTCAGAAGTCCAACACTTTGAAGTTTGCAATGCTCTACTCAAATTCACATTTATACTTTTGTAATTTGCATCACATTCATCATTCACATCTATCTTTTCTCTTTCTTTCATCTTCAAACAACACCACTCTTATTTATATCACCCTCAACCTTGAAAACCTTCTCTAAGGTCAAAAACTATCCGTTACATTTAAAATTTCAAATTAGGTTAGAACCCAAACATTCCCACGATGGATAGGAATGACGATGACCCATATAAATCCTTAGTTAGGACCCAAATTAATCCTAACACACTTTCACAAGCTTTGCATGTAGTGTTAACACCAAGTCGACCAATACCTATGCTAAAAACCATAAGACATTAAGTACATGCTTCCTTAAATCAATCCAAAAATTTCAGACAATAAAAATCACTTAACACAATCTGGAATAATCCATGAACTACATGAGATACAACAAAGGCTTCATCCAAAATTTCATCATAGAAATACTTCAACCTAGAACATCCGGTTAACCTTATACACACACTGATGCATGAAACACACACTGTACTGTACCAAATCAAGTGAAACCATGAATTTTGAAAGATAAAACCATTATAAACAACTTCCCAAATCTACACAACCTGAAACCCAAATGCAGAGAAATGCAGAGAAAATACATTTCTCCCAGACCACAACAAATAACATTGAAAACTAGTTCACACACTGGTGAACATATCTCATTCTGCATAGTGATCCAGAAACCCAAATTCTAGATATAGCAACTACTGAAAACCTTGAACAACATATCAGATCCACACAAGCATAGCATCAACAGAGAAGAAACATGAAGCACATCCTAGAGAAAATTTTGAACACTTGCACAACACTGTTTTCTCTATTTATCAAATTTTCTCAAAATCACTTGGAAACCAAGTACCAAAGACACCATCTCAACATATTACTTCATTCCAACACATATCCATGCAACGAAACACAAAGATAAATCCATGTATTCAAAATAATTCCTCAATATCTCAACTATACATGCACAACCTACAACATACAATTTCCCTCTTATTCACAATTTTCTCAATAACCTCAACATATTCATCATGCAACAATCTCCATCAATACATAGTTGAAATCAATGACAACACCAACTTTTTGGCATCAATTCCAAAGCCTTCATACTTGAAACAATCTCCACCTTTGTAATTGATGGCAATACATGATGTGAAAAGCCATCAAAGACAACACAACAACTTTGAACACACTTTCTTATGATTTTATTTTCTCTCCCCTTGAGCAGATAAATTTTTTCACATGATTTTGTCTCCCCCTTTGACATTAATGGCAAAGGATTTTTTTTTTCATTTTTATCCCCCTTTGACATTGAACCAAATCAACAACTCTGCACAATGACAACATTCTTTACTAGAACAATGCAACTACCTACTCCCCCTAAGAGGTAGCCACCAACATCAATCCAAAAAAGAGATGAATCCATAGATCCACTAGACTAATGCATATCCATATGCATCTAGTTCAAAGGAGGGGAAATAGCCCCAAACTTCCCCCGAAGATACTCAAAAGTATCCTTAGGAAGAGCCTTAGTAAATATGTCAACAATATGATCCTTTGTAGGTACATATTCAAGATTCACCTCATTCTCCATAACCTTTTCTCTCAAAAAGTGATACCTGATTGATATATGCTTTGTCCTTGAATGCATCACTGGATTATTTGAAATGTTAATTGCACTTGTATTATCACAAAAGATAGAAATAGGCTCATCGTACACTACTCTGATATCCTTCAATGTCTGTCTCATCCATAATACTTGTGTGAAACGAGATGCTGCTGCAATATACTTAGCCTCTATAGTATATAAATAAACTAAATCTTGCTTCTTACTTAACCATGGCACCAATCTACATACAAGAAAGAATGCACCGCCACTTGTACTTTTCCTATCATCAACACAACTAACCCAATTTGCATATGTTTAAGCACTTAATGTGAAATCAACATTCTTAGGATACCATAAGTCATAATCTAGAGTGCCTTTTAAATATCTAAATATCCCCTTCACTACTACAACATGTGTCTATTTAGGATCTTCTTGAAATCTAGCCACAAGACAAACTACATGCATGATATCCGTTCTAGTAGCAGTTAGATATAATTGTCCACCAATAATAGATCTATACTTGCTCTAATCAGCCTTAAGTGAACCATAATCCTTGCTCAATTTGCAACCAGTCACCATAGGAGTACATACTAGTTTGAAGTCTTCCATTCCAAACTTCTTCAACATTTCTTTGACATACTTTGACTGTGAAATGAAAATGCCTTTATTTGTTTGATTGATTTGTAGCCTAAGAAAGAAATTCATCTCCCCAAACATTGACATCTCAAACTCTTTCTACATCTCTTATGCAAATTTCTTATACTCAAATTCATTACCTCCAAAGATAATATCATCCACACACACAACTTCTATCAATATTTTATCTTCCTCAATTTTGAAGTAAAGATTACTATCTACAATGCCTTTATTGAATCTTTTTTGTATCAAATATCTATCCAACCTTGCATACCAAGCTCTGGGAGCTTGCTTCAATCCATATAATTCCTTTTTCAAATTTTAAACCATATCTAGTTGATCTGAGAACTGAAATCCTTCCAGTTGTTCCATGAAAACCTCTTCTTCCAATTCACCATTTAGGAAAGTATACTTCACATCCATCTGATAAAATTTGAAGTCCTTGTATGCTGCAAATGCCAAAAAAAATTTGATAGCTTCCATCCTAGCCACTGGAGCAAATGTTTCCTCAAAGTATATTCCTTTCACTTGTGAGTAACCCTTACAAAAAATCCTTTCTTTATTTCTTACCACTTCTCCATTCTCAATCAATTTGTTTCTAAATACTCGCTTAGTTCCAATTATGTTTGTGTTTGTCAGTCTAGGAATTAGTTCCCAGGTCAGATTTTTATCAATCTGCATAAGTTCTTCTTCCATTGCCTTCATCCAATGTTCATCTTTGCATGCATCACTCAATATTTTAGGTTCAATTTTAGAGAGTCAACATAGATTTACCTCAACGTCAACAAATCTATTTGCTAATACTCCTTTTCTCTTGTCTCCAGTGACTTGTTCTTCAAAATGATTCTTTTGCACATACTTAGGGGTCTTTTTCAGAGCTTCTTCCTCTTCATTCTATAATTCTTTTTCCTTAGCTTCTTCTTCTTCTTCTTCTCCACAAATAGGTTCACCTGATACATATCCATCTATAGCAATTGAATTTTGTAAATCTTCATCAACCTTAACATTTGAAATTTCAACAATATTTCTTAGCCTTTTGTTGCAACATTTGTAAGCTTTTCTTTTAGTAGAATATCCAAGGAAGATACCTTCATCAGACCTTGCATCAAACTTTTTGAAGTTTTCATCTCTTTTGATATAACACTTGCTTCCAAATACTCTAAATTACTTGACTGTAGAAATCCTTCCATACCACAATGCATAGGGAGTATTTGTGTTTTTAGCTTTGGCTTGAGCTTTGTTAATTATGTAAAAATAAATATGAATTGCTTCTCTCCAGTAGACTTCCAATAGGTTAGATTCTTTCATCATAGTTCTAGCAGCTTCCTGAACAATCCAAATTTTCCTTTCAACTACTCCATTATGCTGAGGAGTTCTAGGAGTAAACAAGTGCCTCTTTGTTCCATGAACTTCACAAAACATGTTAAACTCATTGGAGGTGAATTCTCCGCCTCTATCAAACCTTAAAAAATTAATTTTCAAATCCATTTCATTCTCAACCATAGCTTTAAATGCTTTGAATCTATCTAGTGCATCAGATTTCTCTCTAAGAAAAGTAATCCATGTCATTCTAGAGTAGTCATCAATGAAAATAATGAAATACCTTTCACCTTGAAGAATTCTCAGCCTTTTAGGATCACAAATATTTGTATGTATTAATTCTAGTAGTTTGGTAGCAGATTGTTCCTTTCCTTTGAAACTAATCCTTATTTTCTTTCCAAATTGACATTTTTTGTGAGCAATATTGATAGGATTTTTAATTCTTAGTAGGTCTCTAATTGCATGAAATGTACTGATTTTAACCAAATTATCAAAATTCATGTGAAACATCCTCTGATTCCATAACCAACTATCATTAATCTGAGATATAAAGTAATGACCATCAACACCCTTGAGTTGATAGATGTTTCCATTTGTCCTCTTACCGACAACAATCACAGTTTCAAACCCTTTTTTGATCTCACATATTTTGTACTTAAACACAAGCTTATATCCTTTGCTACACATTTTTCCAACACTTAAAAGATTATTTCTTAAACCTTTAACATAGTAAACATATTCAGTATTATGCTTGTCATCAAAACTGATTGAACCTATTCCACAAATCTTATCTCTTGAATCATCTTTAAATTTAACTAATCCTCCATCATACTTTTCAAGTTTAAAAAACTTTCTTTTGTCTTCGATCATGTTATTAGAGTAGCCACTATCAATAACCCAATAGTTCTTATCTTTTTTAACATGAAAATTAAAAACCAAAGTACCTTCTACCTTATCCTTCTTCTCTGAAACACTTTCCTTCACACAAATTTTAGAGTTAGCAGAAGTAGATTCATCTTTATAATCCAAGAACAAGCATTCATTCTCATTAGCATCTCCATAATTAGATTCATCATCATAAATACCAGCATCTTCCCTAACATAGTAACTTATTTTAATCATCTTTCCTTTGTTGTCCTTATGTTTATTGTTCATGGCTCTGTCTGGACATCTTGAAGAATACTGACCTATATTTCCACAACTAAAACATTTGAAATGTAGTTCACCTTTTTACTTATTGGTTCCCTTTTTCATCTTTCTTACAAAGTTAGCTTCCACATCATCAAGTTCTTCTTGATTTGAATATTCAATATTTTCTAATTTTCTATCCTTGAAAACAATCTCCACTTTTATACCATTTGTCAAGCCAAGTTTTCTCATTTCAAATGAAGTTAGTGTACCAATCAACTAATCTCTAGAATAAGTATTAAAATTTTCAACTTCCTCAATAGCAGATAACTTTTCAGTATAAGAATCAAGAAGAGATTTGAGAACTTTCTTTCCCACCCCAGGTTCTTTGACTTGTGCACCAAGACCTCTCATGCATAGAACTTACCAACTCACCAACTCTCTGCATGTAGACTACAATTGTTTCATCTTCATACATTCATAGGGTCTCAAATTGCACCTTTAGATTCTATAAATTTTCTTGTTTAACCTTATCATCTCCTTCATAAAGGATCTCAAGCTTATCCCAAACTTCTTTAGCAGTCTGAAGATTCATCACTTTAACCAATTCAGAATTTGAAAGACTATTCATAAGAATAAATCTTGCCTTAGCATTTACCTCATGTGCCTTGATCTCACCACTTGTTCTTGGACCATTTGTAGGTGTAGTATATTGATTCTTTATATCCTTTTCAATCTCATATCCTTGAGATGCCAAATAGCCTTCCATCTTTGTCTTCTAGAATGCATAGTATGTGCCATCAAATCTAGGGCAATCCAACTTGTTTGCCATCTTAGATCTACCTCAAGCGGTTAAGCTCTTCTCCAAGGAACCTTGCTCTAATACCAATTGTTGAATGAACAAGACAATTAGGATGGGGGGTGAATTAGTTGTAGCAAATTAAAGTATCAAAACCTTTAACAGTAATCAAATCCATAAACATTCATTAAACCATTATTTTGTTAAAGTGATTAATCATGAAATGTAGATAACAAAAACTAAAATAACAATACCACACACAAGAGAACACCAAATTTACATGAAAAACCCAATGAGGTAAAAATCACGGTGAGGATTATCTCACAATAAAAGTAATTGCAAAACTGGTACAAGGGCTCAATTCCAGAATATGACACACTATCCAAAAAGGCTCACAACTAAGGCTCGCTCCCACATAAAGAAAAAAAAAAGATATAAGAGAAATGTTACACAAAGCACACTATCTCAATGAAAAAATGAATCCACCACAATTACTCCAACACTCTTGTAACCTTGTTTGAAATATTGCAGATGCCTTCAAATCACTACCTTCAGAAGTCCAACACTTTGAAGTTTGCACTTCTCTTTTATAATTCACATCATATTCATCACTCACATATATCATGCCTCTCTCTTACATATTAAAAAAAAAACACTCATTTATATCATCCTTAACCTTGAAAACCTTCTCCAAGATCAAAAACTATCTATTACATTTAAATTTTCAAATCAGGTCAGCACCCAAACATTCCCATGGTAGATAGGAATGATTGCAACCCACATAAATCCTTATTTAGGACCCAAATTAATCCTAACACACATCAACACACTTTTACAAGCTTCACATGTAGTGTTAACACGAAGTCGACAAATACCCATGCTAAATACCATAAGATATTAAGTACATAATTCCTTAAATCAATCCAAAACTTCTAGACATCAAAATTCACGTGAAAACAATTTGGAATAATCCACAAAACACCTAAGATTCAACAAATACTTCATCCAAACTCCCATCATAGAAATACTTCAACCCAAAACATTCAGTTAACCTTATACACACACTGACGAATGGAAAACACACTGTAATGAACCAAATCAAGTGAAACCTTGAATTCTGAAAGATACAACCATTATAAGAAACTTCCCAAATCTACACAACTTGAAACCAAAATGCAGAGAAATGCAGAGAAAATACATTTCTCCCAAACCACAACAAATAACATTAAAAAAATAGTTCACACATTGGTGAACATATCTCACTCTGCACAATAATCTAGAAACCCAAATTCTAGATATAGCAACTACTGACAACCTTAAACAATATATTAGATCCACACAGGCATATCATCAACACAAAAGAAACGTGGATCACATCCCGGAGCACGTTCTAAACACTTACACAACATTGTTTTCTCTTTTTATCAAATTTTATCAAAATCACTTGGAAACCAAGTACCTAATACACCATCTCAACATATTACTTCATTCCAACACATCTCCATGTACTCACAACACTTCCTCAATATCTGAACTATACATGCACAACCTGCAACATAAAGTTTCCCTCTTATTCACAATTTTCTATCCTCGACATCTTCATCATGCAACAACCTCCATCAATACATAGTTGACATCAATGACAACACTAGCTTGCTGAGATCAATAACAATACCTTCATACTTGCAACACAATGTAATACCAAATTGCTTTTGATAAAGTAAAAGTGTTTCTTCTCACTCCTCCCATTTTTATTCCACCTAAATAAGATTGCCCATTTATATATTATGGCTATGAAGTAATAAATCATATGTAGATTGGAAAAAGAAGATGATTCCAATAAAGAAAGGTAAATGTAATTTATTAGTCACACCTTACTAGACTGTGTTAAAAAATTATAGGCTTAAAAAGAGTGTTTATCCTTATTTTTTTCTACATGATTCTTGCATCATTAAATATTGAACCAAAAAACAAAAGTAATTCTTAGATTAGATCCTCTATGAATTTTCCTTATGCAAGAGGTAGGATTTTTCTTGAACCTACTTAGTAAATTCAAGTTTAAAAATTCTAATTATAAGTATATCAAAGGGTGTGTTATTATTTACAGGTTTGTAGACAAACTAGTTACCTTGAAATAACCAGTAGATGAAGATTGCCTCGATGAAGTATACGTATAGTGAATCTAGGAAAGTATGCTTCTTCATATTGGTTCAATGAAATCATGAAATATTTGAAAAATACTTCTTATCCTAAGGGTACCATTCCCATTAGTAAAAGACACATGTAGATTGTGGCCTCAAAGTGTGAAATAATTACCATTAAATTTTACCAAAAGGGCCTATATGGATCTCACTTGGATTTGTGGACAATGAATAGGCACACCAAATCTTAGTAAAGTCTTATAGTGGAATTTGTAGAGGACACTTTAGTGGACATGCTACCACAAGGAAATTTCTTTGCTTAGGTTATATTTAGCAAAAATATGAGGGAGATATGATTAAGTTCATGAAAATGTGTTCAAAGTATCAAATGTATACACATGTCCATCATACAAACTCTTGGGACCTCCAACTAATTTTTACACCATAGTCAATCTCCACATGGGGGTTGGATTTAGTTGAGATCTCTCTGCCATCAATAAAAGGCAATAATATTATAATCATCAGCATGAAGTAGTTTACAAAATAGGTGAATGCAATTAATTTAACTAATGTAGGATTTGTAATCACATAATTTTTCTAAACTAGGTCTTTTATACGTTTAGTATTTCAAAATTCATCGTAAAAAAAATTCTTTATCATTTCTAAATGCTCAAATGTGAGAATTATGTGTGAGGTTTCATATTGAGCATAATTTTTATTTAGTTTATTATCCCTAGGGGGATGGACAAGAAGAAGCTATGAAGAAAATTATAAAATCTATACTATTTAATATCTTTAGGGATTCAAAATGAGACTTACATTTATAGTTATATTTTAATCTCTAGGATTATTGAACTAGTGTTTTAATGCTACAAGAAAAATTCCATATCCACTCATATTAAAGTACCTAGCCTCTTTATGTTCTTCTAAGGGATTCTAGATGATGAAGAATATTGAGCTATTGGATTAATAGAGATAAATTCTTAATGAGAAAAGGTAAATAAGAATATATAGATGAGTCATTCTTGGATTGCATAAGTAAGTTTTCTAGTAAAAAGGTTGTCCCTAGACCATTCAAGGTCAACATAAGTATTTTTTCTAGAGATTTAAGTACCTAGTCTCTTAGCGTTCTTGAAAGGACTACTCGATCACGAAGAATATTGATTTGTTAGGTTAGCAGAGCTAGAAATTCTTGATGAGAAAAGAATAGGAGAAATATACAGACATGAGTCATACTTGCTTCATAAAAGTAAGTCATAGTAAAATATTATCCCTAGACCATTCAAGACTAGATAATTTGATCTTAGAATTGAAGATATTATCAACAAAAGTGTTGGTAAAGGCTAAACATTTAGATAAAACTGGATAGGTCCACATTTCATTAAGTAAAAATTTAGCAATGATGCTTACCTCTTATGCACAATGAAAGGTGATTAATATAGAAAAATTATCAATTCCTTTTAAAAAATTAATACACTTGAAAATATTATAAAATAAGAAAATACACACACACATGCGTGCATGCACACACACATACACACACATACACACGCGCGCGCGCGCACACACACACACACACAGAGAGAGAGAGAGAGAGAGAGAGAGAGAGAGAGAGAGAGAGAGAGAGAGAGAGAGAGAGAGAGAGAGAGAGAGAGAGAGAGAGAGAGAACATGCATTGCATCTATTCACTCCATCCTTACATTTTTTAGTGGTTTGATCTTTTCTAGTTTTTATCTTAGTAGGAATTCTAAGTTAGCAATTATATGTTGCCTTTACTAAATCACATATTCCTCAAATCATCTCCATCATTTATCCCTTACTTTCCCATAATTTAATTGAATTCAATTTAAGCTTTAAACTGATGCTAGTCTTATTTATCATTAAGTTTGGCTCAATATAAAGCAATTTTTAAAGCCTATAATACCTTATAGAGGATAATATGCAAATCTCCTTAATTTTCCTTAGCAAGGGGGAATACTTAGAAGTTTCTAGTACCTATTTGGTTGTGTTTGGTCCCTTAATAACTTTACCTAACCATTGGTGATGAGCCCTTTCTTCTTAGTAGTAGTGTGGGGTTGGGTGAGAGAGGTCCAAAACTCTAACTCTACAAAGTGAAAAGGAAAGAAAAAAATATTGGAACTCAGAAATTGAAAACATCACATAATGTATGTACTCTTAGGTAGAGAATAAAAATCAAAGCTATAAGGGTGGAATTCATAATAAAATAAGTTAACAATAAAAACACAAAAATGTACAAACTAGGTGAAGCAAACAAGTGTCTAGATTGTATTCAAAAGGCCATCCTTGTTGAGGATTCTTTTCTTACCCGAGTTTGACCTGTTGGCCCATATTTTTGTCTAAGTCTAGAAGGTAGTAAAGATAAGGGAGGTAAAAAGAAGGATTCAAATGTAAAAATAGAGACTGATACCTTATTTTTTATTTAATCCTTCAATTAAGTTGAAGCGGAGTGCACCCAATGCTCCAATTGATGTGCTCAATATGATATGGTGGAATGTGATTTCTTAGAATACTAGCAACATGACTTTAGGATTAGGATGACATATCAAGAAAATGGTAGAATAATGATATGATATGATAAAATTATCAAATAGAAGGGGATGCCTCCAATTTATATGTTTTCCACGATGAAAATAAAGGTTCAAGAATCAATGTTGGTGGAGGATTAGTATTTAAGGAGAATGAATAAATGTATTTAAGTTATAGTAATGTGAAAAGCGTCACATGAGGTTTAAGAGCTAGAAATTCTAACACGTGTGAGAAATATGGCATGTGTGAGAAAAGGTGTAGGGATATGCCAAAATGTCAAGGGTGAGGTGAAGGCTTAGCATGCCTCTAAGATAGCACTCTCATACATGTGTGAGCAAGGTGCAAATAAGGTTAGTATGTGCATACATGTGGGAGCAATGGGTGGGTTGAGATGGAAGTCAAAGATGCTTCCAAGAATGCACATTCACACATATGGGAGCAAGGAATGGGTTAAGGTGGCATGATCACATATGTGGGAGCATGGTAGGAGAGGTGGCACATGTTAGATGATAAAAACTTTAGATTTTAATCCATGTACATGGATTTGATGGCTAGGATTAAAAAAACAATGATCAATGATGATACATATTTAAATACTAGAGAAAATGGTAATACTGATTAATTAGTCTTAATTCATTGATTAATTAATTAGTCTTAATTAATTAATTAATTAAGTTGAAAGAGGTGGGAGCTAAGCATAATTGATCTAATTCAATTAATCAACCTTAGGGAAGAATTAATTAATGATAAATAACGAATTTTTTAATTAATTTATAGAAAAATTAGTATGGCCCTAGTTGGTGGTAAATTAGTACTAAAAGTTTTTTTCAACATCTAAAAATAGTCTAGAATTATTCAATCTAGATGGATCAATCCTTAGCCTTCTATAGAAATTAATAATAAATTATTCTCCTCATATTCACTATTCCCACTTGATCTTCCCTAAATTCTATATCCTAGAAGATTAGTGAGTCATGTTATACTAGTCAACCTAAAATCCCCTAAATAAAAAATACTACAAAGAAAAAAAATACTTTTAGTATCATGTATATATCATGCAAAAATAAATGTAAAAGCATTTTTTATGAAACCAAGAAATTTATGTGAATCCATTACATCATAAAATATCTAATGCATCCATACATACTAATTATGCATTACATAAACTACATATATACATCATAAAAATAGAAAGGTGTAAAACAAGATCAAATTAATATTTGTACAAGCATATGTACATAAAAAAACCTCAAATCATAAAAATTCCACATGCACAAGGATAAAGAAAAATAAAGGATGCAATGCATAAGCTAGATATAGATCACTTCTAATCTTGAAGATCAAGCTACATCATATACATGAAAATTTAAATAAATTGAGTACATAGGCTACATCATGGGGACGCATAGTCAAAATAAGTACTATTAAAAAATCTCCCCATGCAAGGGGAAAAACTAATAGCTAAATAAAGTGTCAAGTGGCATAGAAAATCATATAAAGCCTTAAGATCATATTTGAGATGTAAATCCTTCAAATCTCTTACTTTTTCATATACTCCTACTATCTATTAATCTCTTACTTTGTCATATACTCCTACTATCTATTGTGCATGAGTGCATATGATTCCTCTACAATTATCCTTGATAAGGGACTAGTGTATGAAATAACACGTGTGAGAGGCTTGGTGTCTTGTTGCATGGATAAGTGGGTGTCTATTAGCTAATCTTGACACTAGTTATATGTGATAGTAAATAATTCTTTAAATATAGGGTAGAAATCCTAGCCCTTTGAGATAATATATGAAAATTAAAATAAAGTATAGGACCAAAAGTATTAGTGTTCTTAATTTCCATAGTAGTTATCCATGCATCAACTAATAATGCATTATTCTCTACCTCCATGACAAGAGAAAGTTATGGACCTAGTCAATATTGACCATGAATTTTTAGTTCTTATGTTATAAACTAAATAAAGAAGGAATAATTTTAATTGTGTTTCAAAGTGTAAATGATAGTTAAGTTGTAAGTTGTGATAGAAAAGTAAAGTAATGAATGGCAAGTGAGATACTCACAAGGATCTTCAAGTTTCCACAAGGGATTAATAATCCTCATTTACTCCTCTTTCATCTATGTAATGTAAACAAGCTAGGATGCATCGATTCCCTTCTCTTAAATCTCCTTTGTAGCCTCATAATCCTCTAGTTTTTCCTCCTTTCCAGCCTCAAGAATGTAGTAATCACCACACCCATCATCCTCTCTACCATCTTGGTCACAAATTGCATCAAAGATACAATGAATCTTGTATGATCATAGATATCTTTGAATATGTTCTCATATTCGTTGTGGAATAAGAGCCCAAGCAATGAGAGGGGTCACCTCTTGAATAGATTGATAAAATGGGGTCACAAGGGGTAGGTCCCTTAGATAATCATCACCAAAATATTTTAGAACATGTGAAATCAAATGTGTCTCAGCAAGTTTGTTCCTATTTTTTAGAGATCTCACCCATTGATAGTATGTTTATAAGGACCAATCTCCTATGAGCTTCCCCTCCATGTTAGTATACGGGTATGTAATTTAGTCCTTATTTGTCAAAGTAACTACTATTTTAATGACTACATCAAAGTGACCAATTTGTTTCCATCTCATGGTTTTAAGAAGTGTAGAGTCCATCAGGGAAAATAATCACTATTATGGTAAGATTTGATCTAAATCCATACGATAACTAGAGAAGGGTGTATGAATACAAGCCCAAGAAAATAATTTACCTTGCTCAAATTGATAAATAATTATGCCTAACACTGTTATCATATGACTCAAGTAAGTGCTAGCATGGCCCAAAAAAAAAATCATAGAAAATTAGATGACCTAAGAAGGCCAAAAGGGGAGACGTAGGTTGTACCCACAAAACACTTAAGCATCTCAAAATAGTAAAAAGTGTGGAATTGTTTTTAAAAAAACATAAAATTATTTCCAACCCAAACAACAATCTAATGGAATTGATAGCAATAAATTTGATAGTCATTTTGACAATAAGCAAATGAAAGCTAAAACTAGGGTAAAAGAGATGGTTTCACTTGGGATTTGTACTTGAGGAACCACTAGAGGATTAATATTGGTCACAACCTTAATCTCATCATTGACACCTCTCCATTTGATTTGATTTTGAATGATTTAGTCATTGTTTTCCTAAGCACATGGAGTAATGTCATGCCCTAAATTTGCACATAGGGCAAGAACACAACTAACAATTTTTTTTTGAAATAATAACGAATAAACACTGAATATGATCAACCACTCATAGTAACATACTATTGGTCATAATAATATGATAATGTTTTTTTTTGGAATGGCGACGACGAACCTAGAGGCGGTCGGCCAAGGTTGGGTGCAGGTTGCGAATGAAGAGTGGGCCAAGAATGACTGAAGAGAAAATGCAGGGCCGAAAGGCCAAATGGCCGACGACAAGGGGCTCAAGAAACCTGCAAAGTCGGTGGCGAGGACGGGGCAAAACGGTGAGGCATCGAGGTTACGATATGGGAATCTGTCATATGGTGGGTTTATACCTATTGCAAATGCCATCTCCATTAATCTGAAAGCAGAGACGGTAGAGGAAATTGATCATAATGTTTCGGTTCTCTCATTACATGGGGTAATTTGTCAGTTTAGGGTTTTTTGTCCTAGCCTCCCTTAGCTGCACACTTGGATCTCAAAATAGTGGGAGCCTCTAATCACTAGTAAAGTTCATATTTTCCCCATGGCTAAGGGGTTTTTTGTTGCTAAGTTTGATAATGCTCAGGATAGAAACAAAATCTTATGTGATCAATTTTTTAGCTGGGAGGACAGATTTTTGTTGATGATTAAGCCTTGACATTCTAATTTCAACCCTTCTTTTGAAACATTTAATAAGATCCCGATTTGGGTTCAGCTTCCTAACCTCCCCCTCCATCTATGGGTTGATCCTCTCTTAGAGGATGTGGGTGATGCCCTTGGAGATTTTTTGATGGTGGATGATGAATCCTCTGATATTTTTCACTCCGCCTATGCCCACATATTGGTTGAAATGGATGTTTCAAAAGGGATGCCTATTGAGATTTTACTTAAATCTTCTAAGGGTTCTTGGGTTCAATCTTTAGACTATGAAGGGATTCCCTTCCGATGTAGAAAATGTTTTAAAACAGGTCATGCGGCTGGACAATGTGGTTTTGAGAAAAAAAAAATGAATGCTACATGGTGGAAAGGTGCTTCTCAACAACATTATATGGTTGAGAAGAAATTTGCACAACAAAGGAGTTTTTCTGAGGTGGTTGCATTGGAATCACAAGGTCTAGGGGCATCCTCTCCGGATGTCACAATTGGTGGGGTTGTTGATGTTGTGCAAGATTATCATGTTGAAACCCCTAAAGAGAGAGAGAATGGGCCTCATATTGCCATTTCTGATGATAGCGTTTCAACTATCATTTCTGGTGGCTTTTCTGATAAGGCCTTGCCTGCAAGGAGGAATACTGATGAAATCTTTGAAATAATGGCTGCAAGCATTCATTCTCTAGATAATGGGGCACTGGCTTGGCATGATAAGGAAGTGCAAGTGGAAGAGGGCTGAATTTCTGTTAAGGGCAAGAAAGCTAAATTCTCTACGCCTTCTTTTGACATGACTCTCCGCTCCCACAAGAGTAGCTCTAAATGTAAATCTTGATGGTTCTTGGTTGGCTACAGGCTGTTCTTTTTGCAACTTTGTTTTAGGTTGTGGGAGCCTATTTAAAAAAAATAAAAAACCCATGATTGTTTGTGCTTTCATGGTCCTTATGTTCAAACAAATTTCTGGTTGAGGGTTTCAGATCCATTCAAAATCTGATTGTAAAGGGTTTCAGATCCCTTCAAAATCTATTTTTTTCTTAATCAAAAACATACTATTGATCAAATTAATATTAAATATCCCTATTAACATTGATTTTGATAACACTTTTATTTGTAATATAATTACCTTTATCATTACTATTTTTTTGAATATAATATTAATCTATAATTGCATTGACACTATTTTTAAAAAAATATTTATAATAATAATAACCTTATTATTCAATATTAATATCTTATTTCTTAATATTAATATTAATATCAATCTTATTATTTATATTTAATATTATCTTTGCTTATAATGGTAACATTTTATTTACTAATATAGCAATTCTAAAAATTACTTAAAAAAAACTTTTAACATTATCAATCATGGGTTAATATGTATTTACTATTATTACTAACAATTTTACCAACTATAAATTAGGTAATAATCAAACCTTAAAAGTAAATATTTTACCCTCAGCATCACTTGTAAGTTAATCATTACTATTAAAAACAAGAGCTGTGCGCCAGCTGGAGTCCTTGCCTAGAGCAATACTGGGTGTTTGGGGATTTGCTGTGCTTGTTAAGCTGTGTTGCAGATGGTCAAGGGAGAATATTGCCCATCAATGATTATAAAGCAAATGCAGAAGAAAATTAGAAATGGCAGCAGCTCAAACAGAGGAATGAGCAGTGTGCTGATTCAGCTACAGTCCCTGCCAATGAAATTTGGTAGCTATTTGTAGTTGCACTGCTTGCATTGGTCAGGGATCAATATCAATATCAATGCTTGTAAATAAGCCTAAAGATGGCTACAAATGATAGCAAAAATAAATAAAATGTCTTTATTATGTATATTAGCTTAATGCAGACTCCACTACAAGTGATTGAAAACAATGAGATTTGACAATAGGCAAGTCTCATTTAAGCCATTATATACATTAATGATAATGTTGCCTTTGCTCAGTAGAATGGACAAATTCTTTTGTAATCTTCACATAAACACGCATAACTTCAATCCAAAATGCACAATTGAAACTTGTAACTAACATCAGTCCCACTTTGTGCTATGAATCTGAAAACCATCACAACAACAAAAAGAAAATGTCAATTTTACCTCTACAAAACAAAAAATATAGACATAGCTATGATAACAACTATCTACTCATATTATTCTCTATAAAAGTAAAGGCAACTCAATGAAATGTGAATGGAAATGAAAGGAAAAAATTAGAATACCATTGTCAATCTTGTGTGCAGGCTTGTGGGTGAAAAAAGTTGTTTCTTTCTTGCTCTGTGGCCATACTGCCTGTTTATGAGTCCAAATTATAGACTAACCATCCATCCTCACTTAACTAATTAGCAACTCACTCGGTTAGGAGCATTGTTTAGCTGAAAGAAGCATATGCATATCCAAGAGGTGGACATTGGATATATAAAACTGTATATAATTGATTTCCAGAAAGAAAGGAAAAACAAAAATCATAACTTAAATAGTATCAGCAAAGAATGTAAATCAGAAATCAGTCATTTAATTCAATAAAGGATAGTATATGGGACATCTTGAGAGATATAACATATGTAGGATGAAATTAACATAAATACATCAAATTGAGAAACACAACATCAAGAAAAAATGTTTTCAAAATAAATAAAAAGAATATACACAACCATTTTGTAAAGTCAGATAACACAAGAACATTTTGTTTATAAAAATGGCAAAACTATAG
Organism: Sequoiadendron giganteum; assembly: GCA_007115665.2. Classification (NCBI taxonomy): domain Eukaryota; kingdom Viridiplantae; phylum Streptophyta; class Pinopsida; order Cupressales; family Cupressaceae; genus Sequoiadendron; species Sequoiadendron giganteum. The sequence goes on along the minus strand of CM021105.1, from coordinate 291,327,657 downwards.
TGTACATAAATGTCATGATTAAACAAAAGGACTATAAATAGCCTAGCTAAAGTTATAGCTGATTATTTACAAGGGAATGTTACAAGGGTAGATGTCAAAGTCCTTAACTAATGTTACATATTAACTCAAAATTCCTTAACTAATGTAGCATTTACAGAATGGGATTTTATTTCACCCAAAAGGATAATTATTACTGACTGCCTTTCAACTTCAGTTCACTTGCACAAATAATGCAGGGAAATATGGAGCTCTGATCTGTGAACTCCTTGCACATAAAAAGAAAGTTAAGCAATTGCTAGTACTCGAAGATTTGGAGCTCCTAATTAAATAGGTAAAAGAACAATATTCCTACAATGACAAGAGATCAGCAATTTATTGTAATCAAGTACAGGATCTGATCAAGGATTTTAAGGCTTTTAATATTAAGCTTATGCCCTGAAAGAAGATTTCACATTAAAGACTAAGCAGGTTTTAAGTAGAGCTAGCACCCATCCCCTCAGTTTCAAATAATGTGTGCAACTTCTGAAACAGAAATAGATGAAGAAGGGATCATGAATTTGAAGATGAATACAATACCAAAAGAAATGGTTCAATTAGAAAGATTGTTTTTCACAGACCAGATTGGCAATTTGAAGAAAGTGTCAAATTTAGTAGGTGAGAATTCACCTTAAAATTTGGAGGTTGATAAGGAATATAACACCTCCATTATCACTCATACAATTTCCTTGAAGCTCAAGATCAAAACTTTTCAAAAAAGCAAAGGCCAATCAATGCCCTATGCCAGGGGTTGGGAATTGCTATTAGGAAGATGCAATTGGATATTTTTTTTATACTTTTAAAATTTTGCATCCAAGCTAAAAAAATAAATATGCCAAGAATACTATCCCTTAATATCTAGACGGTTCAAAAAAATTGATTGTTCAAGATTCTTAACATTGATATATTGCTTTCCAGAGAAATGAGTGAAGATTTCTAGAATGCATTCAGATAGTTCTTGAAAGAACGAGGAATAAACAACAATCTAGTAAGTTTTTGGTGTGAATTAATGTTGAACAAGCGTAAGGATGAATATATTCGATGGCTGCAGACTGTTAAGATTTTATAGAAAACCAAGACAAGATACATGACACCCAGGCCACAATACTAATAACGAAGCAGAATGGAAGACACTTATTACAGGATTGAACATTGTATATGCTTTAAAATGTCACAATATAGTTGTAGAGAGAGATTGTTGGTCGTGGTAAAGGTATTGAACCAAGCATTATGCCCTAATTGGATACTCCAAACCATCATAGAGGAAATTTTAATCTGATAATATCATTGTTTGATTAAAAAAGGCTGAAATAATGAATTGTATTCTATCTTGAGGGATAGATTCGATACACTTCTGAATAAAATGGTTCCCATTTTGATCTCGCACACATCGCATAACATGTCCATCCAATTCCAAGACAAACTCTATTTGTTGGTCTATATCAACAACCTCAACAACCTGCACTACTATTTCAACATCAATGATTTCCACATGACATATTGACTCTATATATGTTTAAAATATAGCCTATATACTCTAGAGAAACACTAGAGTAAAATAATACATAATTACACATGCAAAAATGAAGTATTTAATTTTTATTTAGGGCCTAGCAGTTGAGTTATATATAAAGTATCTAGCTGTTGCATTAAAAAATAGTAGCCTTCAGTGAATTATTAAAATGCTTGAAACACAATGAAACTTAAGAGAAAGAAACACCAACAATAGCTGAATAAGGGAAAATAGATGTTGACGAGGCAAGCAATTTAGTAATTGTTATCTAAGCCATTGCTCAACCTGATGTTACCTTCTGAATGACTCTACAACCATACATTCGAAGACAAAGTGCTAAAACATGACCATAAGGAAGATTTTCTAGATCACACCTTTGCTTGGCAGTGCCACCTTTGCTTGGCAGTGCCATGCTCAAAGAACTAAAAATAAGAAACAAGACATCATTAGTTTCACATCCATTCTATCTCATAATTTAAGAGAAAATGTGAATAGTAATTTATCATTACAAAATTTTGCTCTAAGTGACTAAGGGACACACAGTGCATACATACCTTCTGTAAGACATAATTCCCAAAAACATATGTCATAAGAACCAAAGCATGAGGAAAATTTTCCTTAAATACCATGTTCTTCTCATCAATGCTTGCAGTGTCGAGTTTTTGTTGAATAAAACAACTGCCAATCTGATCAACACTATAACCACATTCACAGAAATTTAGATTTTGTCCTTCTAGAATAACCTAAAATAGATCACGTTGACCAAACAATTAATCAAGATACCTAACTCAACAACATGTTTCCTATAGAAAATCCTTCAATATTACAATTAAAAAAAAGTGAACTTTTACTTTCTGTGCAAATGCACTGTATGGCTTGCCATGGCATTCCATCACTGAAACCACATTTACTTGAGACATTTTCCCAAATAGTTCATTGCTTTATCTATGCTACCACATGTTTCATACATCTCTACCAAAGCATTTTATCAAACAGTTCAACGCCTTGCTATTGTGGCTAATAGCCTAAAAAAGATGCTTTCGAACAAGCTACGGATGCTTGAAAGAAATCCATCTAAGAAAAATAGTGAGCAATAGCACAGACAAATCTCTACAATACTCTGTTCAATTACAACTTTGAGAATGAAGAAATAATGCTAAAACATATATTTACAGCACTGTGAATCAAATTTAATTAAGACACTAATACAACTGCAAGTGCACAACATTTTCATTATGATGCATGAGAATCCTTGGTTCTTGTCAATCTTGCATCAACCAAAAATATTTTTATTCAGTTTTGTTCTTGTTCAGTTCAAGTTGGCAGATTCGATATTTCATCATGTTTGCTCACCAGACCCTACGGATCTATGTTTTCATCGAGGACATGTTCATTTTCCTTATTCCAAGATTTCACCTCGATTGGATATTTTTCCAGGAAGTTATCACTTTCGGATTAAGTGACTATTTTTAGAATTGGCCTTAGAATAATTTCAACCCTAACGGCTAGTTTGATCGATCGTGGATCTTTCCCATAGCTTGCGAATCCTTGCGAGGTATTTCGAATTGTTTCGTGGAGTGTCTCCGACCTTAATTTTAGGTCCACACTTAATCATATGCACCTACCATGGAGAAATTCAAATTTGAGGCCGACTTGTTCATGCACACGTTATGTTTCCTTCATCGGAGATTGTAATGATCTTTGGTCGACGTGGATGTTTCTAGATCTATGGATATGATATAAAGCTTGTAATAAATCATTAAGATAGCAATCAATCAAGATAAAATATATTAAGAAGAATATAGAATTCAATCTATAAGATTTTCGCTTGCATTAAGGAGCATGTATGTTATATTAGGCTTGTGAGCCGAATCTATAAGCCCAGATGTTGTCGGTTGATTGTAATCAAAATTTCTATTAATGAGAATGTTTGAATTTGTATTTGCCTCCATATTTTGTGTTGCTTCTATTGTGTAACTCTAGTTGCACGGTCCAGATAGTCATCTTTGAGGACCCTCCTACTATGACTGCACCAAATTGGTATCAGAGCGAGATTCGTTATGTGGAAGATCATCAAAGTTTGCAAAGTCCTGTTGAAGATTTGTTGTGGGGTGGTGGATTGAGGATCCATCCTGCAACTATAGAGGACTTGTGTAAAGATGGCGGGAAGAAGAAATGGTAGAGGAAATGGAGCGCATGGAAATGCAGACCCAGCTATAATGGAGATGTTGAGAGGAATGACTGCTAGATTAGAAGCAATCGAAACGACCCAGAGGAGAGGTCGACCAGTGGATGATGTGAGTGGTGAAGAGGTAGAAGAACAAGAAGAAAGGGAAAGAGAAGATCAACCTGGCCTTGATCAGGGAGAAGAGAGGTTCCTAAGAGCCCTAACTAGAGTAAATACTAAACCACATTTCAATCCACTGGATTACAGAGGTAAGTTGGATTCAAATGAATTGCTTGATTGGATAACAGAGATGGAGAAGTACTTTGATTTTGAAGGTACCACAAAAGACAAGAAGGTGAAATTTTCTTGTACAAAGTTGAAAGGACATGCATCTCTTTGGTGGGAACATTTGCAGATAGATAGGCAACAAAAAGGAAAAGAGAAGATAAGATCGTGGGATCAGATGGTGAATAAGTTGAAGACAAAGTTTATGCCTCCAGACTATCAGATCAGTTTGTTCTGAAAGTTGTAGAATTTGAAGCAGAAGGAGTCAAGTGTGACAGAGTATACTGAGGAGTTCTACAAGTTTAAATCTGGACATTCAAAAGATGAGACTGAGCAAGTAGCTAGATATATGAATGGTTTGAGGTCATCTATACAAGATGAGATCAATTTGATTAAGTTGTTGAGTGTGGAGGAGGCATATCAGTGTGCCCTAAAAATAGAAGAAAAACTTAATAAAAGACATGAGCAAAGACAAAGAGGAAGATATGGAAGATTTTAGAGAGGAATAATTTTTATTGGAGGAGGAAGAGAACCTTTTTCAGATCAAAATAAAGATAAGGAAGTCAGTAAGAATGATAATTTGTACCATAGAAATGATGGAAACTCTTACCAAAGAGGAGGATATGGTGGTTACCAGAATGAGGGTTATAGAAAAGACAATAGAGGACAGGAGAAAAAAATATTTAGAGGAGCTTGTTATAAGTGTGGTGGAGAAGGACATAGAGCATTTGAATGTAATCAGGGAGAAGCAAGCAGAAAGATAGAGAACAATAGAAGAGAAGCCTTTGTTGAGGAGGATCATGTCAAATCATCTAATAAACCGAAAGAGGGAGAAGTGTTGGTGAAAAAAAGAGTATTGTGTCAAAGTGAGATGGAGCAGGAACCATTGCAGAGAAAGAATTTGTTTTGAACTAGATGCAAGGTAGCTGGTAAATGTTGCAAAGTGATTATTAACAGTCGAAGCTCTGAGAACCTGGTTTATGAAGAAATGGTGACCAAATTGAAGTTGGAAAGATTGAAACACCCGAAACCCATAGATTCAAGATGAACATAAGATACTGGTAAGTGAACAATGTTTAGTGAAATTGAAGATAGGAAATTATCATGATGAAGTTTTGTGTGATATCATGCCTATGGATGTATGCCAAGTTTTTTTGGGAGGGCCTTGGCAGTATGATAGATAGACTATTCATGATGGAAAGGAAAAAATATATACCATTGTTGCTAATGGGATGAAGCAGACTTTGTTGCCATTGGAGGATTTTCCTAAAAGTGAGGTTTGCACGAATGCTAGAATTTGTTTGGTTGATGGAAGGAGATTTCTGGATGGAGTGAGACATGAGAACATGTGTGCAATGTCCCTAATTTAGCCCTACACTCTTCTTGAGGTTTTAGCCTATTTCTGGAAACTCGTAGGCTAAGCAAAATGGGAAATTAGAGTTTCCACTTTTAGATGCAATTTTGAAGGCTTGCATGTGTGTTTTCTGACGCATGTCTGGTGGATCTTTATGGGTTTTTGGAGAGCTTTAGGATGAGATAACATGCATGTTGAGATAATGACATGCAATTTTGGTAGATACCTTGCATGCAAGATAGGTTTTTGCATTTTTCTGGGTTTTCAGAGACCTCCGGGGTGGTGTGACATGCATCTGAATCTGACAACCTTTTCAGGCACTTACTATTTATAGTAAGTCATGTTGGCTACCTGGTTTGTGCTCAAAAGATATTTGGAAACACTTACTATTTATAGTAAGTCATGATACTGTTCAATTGGTGTTCAGATAGTGTTTTGTAAAATTACTATTTATAGTAGTTTTCTATTTTTGGTAAGTCTATTTATAGCAGTATCATTCTAGCAACGGTTCAATCATCTATAGTCCACATTTCTATTTTGGGCAGTGAGGCTATTCAGTTTGGCTTTCTGATGGCTTTGAAGTGTACTTACTATTTTGAGAATTTGCTATTTTTAGTAAGTCCTTTTGTGGTAGTGGCATCACTATCAGCTTGGTTCAACTTGCCAGTTATTAGTTTGCTATTTTTAGCAATTCATCAATTGCAGTTTGGGCATTGCACTTGGCTACCTCCTTGGACTAAGTTTCATACTTAGTCAATTTTATGTTTTGAGTTTGTACCACGGTGCCTAGGTGATCAACTTTAAGTTGCTTTTAAAAGGGGTCCTTTAATGTGGACATCCAAGATGAAAAAATTAATATCTTTATTAATGTTTTAAATGCTCTCAAAAGGTGGACGCCAAAGGAAGGAGATATTAAAGTATTTAAAATATTTAAAAGTGCATTTTTTGGTGATTGGCGTCCCATGAAGGAATTGAAGAGTTTTCTTTGTGGGAGTTACAGTTGATTCATTTTCCCAACTAAAGCTTATATATTGATGCTTTGTGGAGAGTTGATTATGCTTGAATTTTGAAAGTAAAGTTATGCTGCTAGACTGAATCAGAACCTGGCTAAGGGGAAGCTTAGTAAATTCAATCAATCCTTCAAGCCTAAAACTATGGCTTCCTAGGTGGTTCAATGTGATTGTACTTCACACAAAGGTGCAAATGGAGCTTCAATTCTGATGATTTCAAATAGGTTGCTAATGTATAGCCTATTTTGAGTTGTTGGTTGGCCATTGCTAGAGCAAGTTACTGTTCATAGCTTCGTTGGCGAATTTAATTTCATTTTGGGTGTTTGCTCATGTTGTTCTACTGTGGAGGGCGCCCCTTTTTGGAAGTTTTTAGATTTTATTGTTAAGTTTCTAATTTTTGGGAGAAGGTCAACCCTTCTTGGAGGTCATACCATTCTTCCTGGCTACATTGGGATTCGTTCCACTCTGTGACTACTATTTTTGGCATGATTTCTTCTTGGAAGTTGGACGCCTAGCTCTTAGCTGTAAATTGGCTATGGTTTGAGAGATTTTCGAGCTGATTCAGAGGAGATATGTCCATTTATGTGAGTTTCAATGTTGCTGGTCTGATTTTTTGTTAATGTTGTTTCTGATCAGATTTGCATAATTTCATCATATTGCTGGTTCATGCTTCATTTCTATATCATTTTGACATATTAATTGTTAGAGAATTATTACTCTAACTTTCAGTGGTTTTTGGAAGTATATCTTTATTGTTTGCAGCTATAATTCATTGTTGTAAAGCTGATTAATAGTACTAATAGCTATTGTTTATTTTGCTGCAATTAGTTTATTTTATACTCCCACAATTGAGTGGTTGAGTTTAATAATTCATCTTTCATTATTGTTGTATTCCCCCCACGAAAATGTGAGGATTTTATACCCCCCACTGTTCAAGTGGAAGTGTGGTTACATGGCTAGCTTGCTGCCTTGATAATTTGTAATAATCTTACTCACTGAATAAGTGGAGTATCCCCACTACATTGTGGACACATGATTTAGCAGATTAATGTACCTTTCAATTCAAATTATTCCTAACAATCCCCAAACCATAGGCTATCACCTTGCCCATACTGGGATCTTGGTGAGGTTTACTTTACAAGCTGATTTGTATTTGGAGCTAATGCTAATCAGTGGTTTGATGTTGGTTTGTTGTGTTAAATTCAAGAAAAATTAAGGGGGTATATTTTAGTGGTATCAAAGCCTATTTTCCTGCCATCCTGTGTGTTCAAAGCTTCAGCTATTAGATGAGAGTCAGAGAAAACCGATACTACACCACAGGGGCAGAACAAAGTTTAGTTTCAGCTTCTAGAAATTCTTGAAGTTGACACTTGTTTAGAGGTTTTAAGAAACCTTGTCTTTCCAGTCTAAGCTATGGTTCTAGATGAAGAGAAAGATTTGGCAAGATCTTTACAGTTTGCGGGTGAAAGAATCATTAATGAACACCAAACAAGGGGAGAAGAAGTGAGAATACTTCTTATATTGGAATAATGTTTGAGCCAGGTGAAGCAATCACCTTCAGGGATAATTAAAACAACATTGGCACCTGCAGTGACTTTCCTGAAACGTCCTTATTGGTTGAGGCATCTCGACGAAGAAATCAATCTATTGGTTACTTCATGCCTCAGTGAAGTGATGAGAATCTGGGCACCCTTGGTGCCCTATGATGATGACGACACTATGGAAAGAGTTCTTCATATGTTTATAGAAAGCTTTCAAGATCTTGATGAAACTGATAGCAATAAATATTCCAGAAGAGCTACTATATTGAAGATCTTTTCGGAACTCAAAACAAGTAAGTTTTTGGTTGAATTGGGTATGCAAGATCGAATATATTATTTGATCCATTACCTCTTCATTTCAACTTGGAGTGAACAAGAGGAGGATGTAGTTGCAGCAATGAGAAACATTTTAGTTTTGATTATCAAAGAGTTGGATGACATTCCAAATTATGTCCTATCTTTCCTGCTAAACCTTCATGAACAAGAAGGGAATAATTCCTCTACTGCTGGTTTGTTGATAAGAGATTTATTTAATCAGTGTGAGGGAAAATTGGAGCCACACTTGAAGAAGACAAAGAAGATAAATAAGGTGGACATTAATACAAGAGACATTAATAAAAATTTATTTCTCAGTGATTCTATGGCAGTTTCTCAAGAAGACCTCCTTGGTGTGCTTGTGACTACTAATGAAGAGATCAGTAATATACCTTTACATGATGGGCTTATTGAAGGTAAGAAGGATATAATCTTCAAATCAGCTAACAATGAAGATGCCTTGCTTCATTATAATAATGGAGGTTTAGGTGGTTTTTGAGCTAGATCATCAAACTAAGCTCTTGGGAAAAGTTATTTGTGAAGATATCAGTTTTGGTGTGTTTGGAGGTGTCTTGTTCAATGAGGCAACACTCTAAAAGCAGCATGAAGAGAGCTTTATTTTTTATCATATTAATCAGCCTTTTAGTGTTTGGGATTTGGGTGTGAAGGCACCTACTATTGACAAGGAACTTGTTTGGGATAAGTTTCCCTTTGATCCCAACAAAGTACAAAATTCTGATTTCAATGCAAGCTATAAGATGGTCATGGGAGGAGAAGATGTCTTTGACAAAGAATCTTGCATGGAAAAGCCCCATATTGACTCATCGATCAAGCTGGGGGCTACTAAAACATATGATCAAAGTATCAATGAGGTGGAAGAAGATTTAGAAGATCAAAGGGCCCTTGCTGATGAGAAAATTAAAGAGGATCTCAAATTTGATTTTCCAATTCATGAAGTTGATTGTAAACCAAGGTTTGAAGAATTGGTAGAATCTGATTCTCTTCTTTTTCAATTGACGGGTGGTGAAAGTCAAGAGTTTTGGAGCAGCTATGAAGGAAACAAAGACAAGAAACGAAGTTCTGATTTTGATATGCAGCCTACCAACAGTTCACCATCCTTGCATACTTATGAGTGGGAAGGTCAATTTGCGATATCCATTGAAGATGAGGTGCAAGTCCTATTCAAACTTGACCGCTCACATAGTTTGATTAAAGAGAGACATGAAGGAGCTAGAGATGGATCCATTCTCTTTAATCTGCATTTCATCAAAGACTCCTTAGAGATTAAGAAATCAGATTATCAATGTTGGATTAATGAACGAGACCATGCAATTGAATTTGTAAAGTAGGCAATTGTTGTAATTCAAGGAGTTTATATGTTTAATAATCCATCTTTTGAGTTGAGTGTTAATTCAGTTCACTCCAATCTCTTCTCAAGATTGGATTTGAAGACATTATTTGTTCCATGTACTCTTGCTGCTAAAGCCTTCATGATGTGGCTACCATGGAACATTAAAGAGGACATCGGATTTTGGAGATCATTTTTGGCTCTATCTAACATTTGGAATCATAAAGAGAATTTGATCCGGTGTGTTGAAAAAATTCTATGGTTGATTATCCAAATATGGGATTTTCAACATGTTTTGATGAAGATCATTATGTGTGGAAAGAAGGTATGCCAGAGTAATAAGCGACAAATTTTCAGTTCTATGGGTGTTGCTACCTTCTTTATCAACCATTTGATAAATTTTTCTAATCATCAATTGGTGGTTTGGAGAGTGAATTGGAGCAAAGAATGGTTCTTTGTTGTGATGGAACTGTTTGAATGGGTGTTTCCAGCTTCGAATCTAAGTAGATTGGTCAGATTGAATGAGAATTTTCAGTATGGCAACAACTATTATTTTCTTAGCATGTTGATTTCTCTTAAATCAGATGTTGAGTCATTCAATTTTGACTTGGTGGGCAACTAGTACGCTCATATTTTCACTTCACAATCTCTTTCTAGAGATGATTTTTGGCCTCAAATGGGAAGAATGGTGATTCAGACTGATCCAAATCAGTCTTTGAATAGAGTTGAAGTTCTTTCCAGTAGTCACTTGCGCACATTCTTTGGTACTCATGTTCGGGGCAACGAACCTTGGGCTATTTTGATTCATCTTTCTGAGATTTTTGGAGAGAGAGTTGTGAAAGATTTCAAGTGTCTTCTTGTATATGTCTATAATCTTTAGAGAAGGTATTGGACATCCTTGAAGAGCTTTGAGGATGAGGCTATTATGTATCTGCAAAGAGTTGCTTCCTTCTTTGCGAATAGCCTTGTGGGAGTCACTTTTGCAGTTGAGACTCAATTCGATGCTTTAAGGAGTTTTGTTGATAAGATTATTGTTGAATTACTTACACAATTCTTCTTTATGCCTAGAATGTTGATAGTCATTGCAATGGATGATATTAACTCTTGAGAGATTTTAGGGTATGTGATGCTGCAATGTTTTATTTTCATTTCCTCTTGGTTTTTCAGTTCAAGACACATGTTTTGCAATCATTCAAGGTTACAGAGGAGGAAAGTTCAATTTTGGTATATTGGCTTTGATTGTGTCATTAGAGAGGAGCAACATCAACATGGTGGGTCTTTTCAGATTTGGATTTGGGACCTAGGGATCCTTCTTGGCATAGTAAGGATCAAGTTGTTTCTTTGGAGTGTGGTGGTGTTGCTTGAGGACAAGCAATTTTGGGAAGGGCAGACTATAATGTCCCCAATTTAGCCCTACGTTCTTCTTGAGGTTTAATCCTATTTCCAAAAACTCGTAGGCTAAGCAGAATGGGAAATTAGGGTTTCCACTTTCAGATGCAATTTTGAAGGCTTGTATGTGTGTTTTTCTAACGCATGTCTAGTGGAGCTTTCTGGGTTTTTGGAGAGATTCAAGATGAGGTAACATGCATGTTGAGATAATGACATGCAATTTTGGCAGATACCTTGCATGCAAGATAGGTTTCTGGGTTTTTCTGGGTTTTTAGAGACTCCGGGGTGGTGTGACATGCATCTAAATATGACAACCTTTCTGGGAACTTACTATTTATAATAAGTCATGTTGGATGCCCGATTTGTGCTCAGAATATATTTGGAAACACTTAATATTTATAGTGTCATGATACTGCTCAATTGGTGTTCAGATAATGTTTTGTAAACTTACTATTTATAGCAGTTTATAGCAGTATCATTCTAGCAGCAGTTCAATCCCCTGTAGTCCACACTTCTATTTTGGGTAGTGAGGCTGTTCAGTTTGGATTTATGATGGTTTTGAAGTATACTTACTATTTTGAGCATTTGCTATTTTTAGTAAGTCCTTTTGTGGTAGTGGCATCATTATCAATTTGATTCAGCTTGCCAGTTATCAATTTGCTATTTTTAGTAGTTCATCAGTTGCAGTTTGGGCATTGCACTTGGCTACCTCCTTGGACTAAATTTCATACTTAGTCAATTTTATGTTTTGAGTTTGTACCTCGGTGCCTAGGTGATCAAATTTAAGTTGTTTTTAAAAGGGGACCTTTAATGTGGACGTCCAAGATGAAAACATTAATATCTTTATTAATGTTTTAAATGCTCTCAAAAGGTGGACACCAAAGGAAGGAGATATTAACGTATTTAAAATATTTAAAAGTGCATTTTTTGGTGATTGGCATCCCATGAAGGAATTGAAGAGTTTTCTTTGTGGGAGTTACAATTGATTCATTTTCCCAACTAAAGCTTATATATTGATGCTTTGTGGAGAGTTGATTATGCTTGAATTTTGAAAGTAAAGTTATGCTGTTGGACTGAATCCATAACCTGGCTAAGGGGAAGCTTAGTAAATTTAATCCATCCTTCGGGCCTAAAACTATGGCTTCCTAGGTGGTTCAATGTGACTGTACTTCACATAGAGGTGCAGATGGAGCTTCAATTTTGATGATTTCAAACAGGTTGTTGATGTATAGCCTATTTTTGAGTTGTTGGTTCTCTATGGCTAAAACAAGTTTTTGTTCATAGCTTCGTCAGTGAATTTAATTTCATTATGGGTGTTTTCTCATGCTATTCTACTATGGAGGGCGCCCCTTTCTGGAAGTTTTTAGATTTTATTGTTAAGTTTCTAATTTTTGGGAGAAGGTCAACCCTTCTTGGAGGTTGTACCATTCTTCCTTGCTGCATTGGGATTCATGCCACTCTACGATTGTTGTTTTTGGCATGAGTTCTTCTTGGAGGTTGGACGCCTAGCTCTTAGCTGTAAATTGGTTGTGGTTTGAGAGATTTCTGAGCTGATTCAGAGGAGATACGCCCATTTATGTGAGTTTCAATGTTGCTGGTTTGATTTTCTATTAATGTTGTTTTTTTATCAGATTTGCATAATTTCATCATATTGCTGGTTCGTGCTTCATTTTTATATCATTCTGACATTGTAATTGTTAGAGAATTATTACTCTAACTTTCAGTGGTTTTTGGAAGTATATATTTATTTTTTGCAGCTATAATTCATTATTGTAAAGCCGATTAGTAGTACTAACAACTATTGTTTATTTTGCTTCAATTAGTTTATTTTACACTCCCACAATTGAGTGGTTGAGTTTAATAAGTCATCTTTCATTATTGTTGTATTCCCCCCACAAAAAATAAGTGGTTGTGAGGACTATATACCCCCCACTGTTTAAGTGGAAGCATGGTTACATGGCTGGCTTGCCGCCTTGATAATTTGTAATAATCTCACCCACTGAATAAGTGGAGTATCCCCACTGCATTGTGGATGCTTTCTTTAGCAGATGAATGTGCCTTTCAGTTAAGATTATTCCTAACGATCCCCAAACCATATGCTATCACCTTGCCCATACTGGGATCTTGGCGAACATTCTTGGTGAGGGTTACTTTACAAGCTGATTTGTGTTTGGAGCTAACGCTAATCAGTGGTTTGATGCTGGTTTGTTGTGTTAAATTCCAAAAAAATTAAGGGGGTACATTTCAATGTGCTATGCCTTGGTTCCTAAGAAGGTTGAAGACTTGAAGCATGTATAAGAATAACTAGAAGAGATAAAGAAATTGCTAGTAGAATATGAAGCTATCATTTCAGATAATGTACTTGATGGATTGCCACCTGTGAGGAGTATTAGTCATTGCATGGATCTGATTCTTGGAGCTAGTTTTCCTAATAAAGTAGCACACCGGATGACACCAGAAGAAAATGAAGAATTGAATAGACAAGTGCAAGAATTGTTGAGGAAAGGTTTGATCAAAGAAATATTAAGTCCTTGTGCAGTACCTACAGTGCTAGCACCTAAGAAGGATAGGGAATGGAGGACGTGTACAGAATCTAGAGCCATAAAAAAGATCACAGTGAAGTATAGATTTCCTTTGCCTTGGATGGATGACATTATGGATTGTTTGAGTGGAGCTAAATACTTTACAAAGATATATTTGAAGAGTGGATATCATCATATCAGAATCAGAGAAGGGGATGAATGGAAGACAACATTCAAGACAAATGAAGGATTGTATGAGTGGTTGGTGATGCCTTTTGGACTAACAAATGCACTGAGTACTTTCATGAGGTTGATGAATGAGGTAATGAAGAAATTCTTGGGCAAGTTTGTGATTGCCTATTTGGATGACATCTTGATTTTCAATAAGACTAGAGAAGAACATTTGTTGCATATAAGACAAGTTTTGCAGAGGTTGAGAGAAGAGCAGTTGCTGATAAACATTAAGAAGTGTAGTTTCATGAAGGAAGAATTGGTATATCTGAGATTTGTGATATCAGTGGATGGATTGAAGATGGATCTGGAGAAGGTAAGAGCAATTGTTGAGTGGCCTACACCGAAAAGCATTGGAGAGGTAATATCATTTCATGGATTGGCTAGTTTCTAATGAAATTTCATTAGGAATTTTAGTTCTATTTGCAGTCCTATGATAGAAACAATGAGAGGAGATAGGAAGGATTCTAGGTGGACATGTAGAGTAGACATGAACTTTGAGTTGTTGAAACAAAAGGTGACTAAGCAACCTGTGTTGGATTTACCAAACTTTAATAAGGTATGTTAGGTAGATTGTGATACAAGTAGAAATGCAATTGGAGCATTATTAAGTCGAGAAGGAAGACCAATAGCTTATTTCGGTGAGAGATTGAATGATGCAAGGAAAAGGTATTCATTGTATGATCAAGAGTTCTATGCCATAGTTCAAGCCTTGAAGAAGTGGAGACATTACTTGTTGTCTAAGGAGTTTGTGTTGTATACAGATCATCAAGCTTTACAGTATTTAAACAGTCAAGTCAAGTTGAATCAGAAACACATGAGATGGGTGGAATTCTTGCAGAGTTATACTTTTGTTTTGAAACATAGGAGTGGAAAGTCAAATTGAGTTGTTGATGCTTTGAGTAGGAGAAGGAATTTACTGGAAGAGATGAGAGTGGAAGTATTAGGCTTTGAGGAATTGAAGAACTTGTATGAGGAAGACCCATATTTTGTAGAACCTTGGAGAGATTGTAAAGAACTAGTCTTGGAAGATAGGAGTTAGTGGTTGGATTATTTCATTCAAAAGGATATGTTGTTCAGAGGGAATCAGTTGTATATACCTAGAGTTCAATGAGAGATAGCTTGGTGAAAGAGAAACATAGTGGAGGATTGGCAGGACACTTTGGAGTTGATAAGATAGTAGCATTGGTAAGAGAGAATTAATTTTGGCCTCAGATTCATAAGGATGTTAGGAAATTTTTGCAAAGTTGCATAGTTTGTCAAGTCTCAAAAGGGAGTAGTCAGAATGTTGGATTGTATAAACCTTTGACCATTCCAAAAAGACCTCGGGAGGATATCAGCATGGATTTCATACTTGGTTTACCGAAGACATAAAGAGGTAATGATTCTATATTTGTGGTGGTGGATGTATTTTCTAAAATGACATATGTCATACCTTGTAAGAAGACAACAGATGCAGTACATGTAGCAGACTTGTTTTTCAAGGAAGTGGTCAGATTGCATGGATTACCTAGGAGTATTGTTTCAGACAGAGATATAAAGTTTGTTGGTTACTTTTGGAGGACATTTTGGAAGAAGTTGAAGACAAATTTGAAGTTCAATTCTACTTTTCACCCACAGACTGATGGATAGACATAGGTAGTAAACATGAGTTTGGGGAATTTGCTGAGATGTTTGGTTGGAGGGAAGACCGAAAGTTGGGATTTAGTCCTTGCTCGAGCAAAGTTTGCGTACAATAATTTAATGAACAAGAGTACTGGAAAAACACCTTTTGAGATTGTTACTGGAGTTCATCCTAGAGGTATATCAGAATTGCGAGACATCAATAAGGAGGATAAAAGAAGTGCTGAAGCAGAGGAATTTGCAGAACATATGAAGAAAGTGCATACTCAAGTAAAGCAACAATTGGAAGACATGAACCAAAAGTATAAGGAACGATTAGATGAAAAGAGGAGACATAAGGAGTTCGAAGTTGGAGATGAAGTGATGGTGTATTTGAGGAAGGAAATATTTCCAATTAGCACATACAGTAAACTCAAGATGAGGAAGTTTGGACCCTCTAAGATTTTGAAGAAATTTGATTCAGGAAATGCATATGAAGTAGAGTTACCAGATGGCATGGGTATATCACCTACATTCAACCTTGCAGATCTACATCAGTACCATGAAGTAGAATTTAGTGAAGGCAATAAGGAAAAATTGGAAGAACAACTTCCTAAACAACAATAATATTCAAGATAGAAGGGATTTTGGATGTCAGAGATGGGAGGAAAACTCATGGAAGACAGTACAAAGAATATCTTGTGAAGTGGAAAGGTAGACCAGTGGAGAATTCTTCTTGGATTTATCAAGTTGAGGTAGATCGTATTGGTTTTCCTCTAGCCCCAGGAAAGTGATGGACTCACTTTTCGAATAACCCCGGATGTTTGATGCATGAGAATTCTTGGTTCTTGGAAATCTTGCATCACCAAAAATATTTTTATTCAGTTTTGTTCTTGTTCAGTTCAAGTTGGCAGATTTGGTATTTTATCATGTTTTCTCACCAAACTCTGCAGATATATGTTTCATCGAGGACATGCTCATTTTCTTTATTCCAAGATTTTAGCTCGATTGGATCTTTTTCCGGCAAGTTATCGCTTTCGGATTAAGTGACTATTTTTGGAACTGGCCTCGAAATAATTTTAAACCTAACGGCTAGTTTGATCGATCGTGGATCTTTCTCGTAGCTTGCAAATCCTTGCGAGGTGTTTTGAATTGTTCCGTAGAGTGTTTGTGGCCTTAATTTTAGGTCCACACTTCATCATATGCACCTACCATGGAGAGATTCAAATTTGAGGGCAACTTGTTCATGCACACGTTACATTTCCTTCATTGAAGATTGTAATGATCTTTGGCCAATGCAAATGTTTATAGATCTGTAGATATGATATAAAGCTTGTAATAGATCATTAGGATAGCAATAAATCAAGATAAAATAGATTAAGAAGAACGTAGAATTCGATCTGTAATATTTTCACTCGCATTAAGGAGCATGTATGCTATATTAGGCCTGTGAGCTGAATCTATAAGCCCAGATGTTGTCGGCTGATTGTAATCAAAATTTATGTTAATGAGAATGTTTGAATTTTCATTTGCCTCCATATTTTGTGTTTCTTCTGTTGTGTAACTCTAGTTGCACGGTCCAGATATTTCTCTTTGAGGATCCTCCTACCGTGATTGCACCACATTAAATCTTTTTCCAGCCATCAAATTTATGTTAAATTATAGCAAGACAAACACAACCTGCTTTGTGACAAAGCTCCATGTTTTTGTAGGGGCCCTAAGACATCTTTGTTTTGTCATTACCAGATTTCTCTGTTCCAAAACTCCAAGCACCTCATTCTCTTACCATTTTCCCATTGAAAAAAAATTGTTGTGTGTTTTGATGAACATATTCTATTCAGAATAAACAAAAAGTAGATATGAAAATATTGGGGTTTTACTATATGGTCCCATGGGGGATTTGGGCTCCTATTTTCATGGAAGCAGGTGGTCTCATGGGAAAAAAAATCTTCGACAAGATTAATTGGAATTGTTTTCAACCCAAACTGCTTTGGGCTGAAAATTCCAGCAGGTGAGATTGGGGTGGGGCTAGAAATTGCCCCACTTGCTTAAGAGTACTCTCTTGCCACTTGTCACAAATTTGGAGGGAAATGATGTTTATTTATTAATTTTTTATTCACAACACTCCATTCCACCACTAGCTAAACTGCACAACTAAATTCATGGGACCACCAACTTCAAAATATTCTACTAAAAATTTAAGTAGATTATGCTCTGGATTTTTAGGAAGCCCTCTCCATGGGACTGTTCCCTTTTTGTATGGTCCCATGGGGGGGCTTGGGCTCCTATTTTCATGGAAGCAGGTGGTCTCATGGGAAAAAAAATCTTCTACAAGATTAATTGGAATTTTTTTCAGCCCAAATAACTTTGGGCTGAAAATTTTAGCAGGTGAGATTGGGGTGGGGCTAGAAATTGCCCCACTTGCTTAAGAGTACTTTCCTGCCACTTGTCACAAATTTGGAGGGAAATGATGTTTATTTATTAATTTTTTATTCACAACACTCCATTCCACCACCATTCTGCCACCAGCGACCACTATTCCACTACCAACTAAAGTGCACAATTAAATTCATGGGACCACCAGCTTCAAAATATTCTCCTAAAAATTTAAGCAGATTCTGCTTTGAATTTTTAGGAAGCCCCCCTCCATGGGACTGTGCCCTTAGAGCTACTGGATTCTTCGGCTCCCTATTATGCATGTATGCAAAATATGGTAGCCATGTGAATTGCTTTGCATAATGCCACTTATTCTGGAACACCTTCCTAGTCCATTTTAAAAACCAAAAAAAATTGTTTAAAACTAACATTAGGGAATGACTTATATTTCTCCCATGCTCATTGATGATTGGTCAAAAAAAAATTTGTCTTATTTTTAATCGAAAAATCCCAAAACCCCCAACAAAAATATGAGGGACCAATGAGAAAAAAAGAAAAATTAGCAAAAAATAAATTAAAAAAATCCAAACTTTACAAACATTAGAAAAGATCAACAATGAGCAATGCCACCTGATGACACGAGGATACCCTCTTCCCCCATCGCTGGACCATCTCAAACATTACAATTGATTTTAATTTTTTCTTCTCGTCACTTCTGATTGGTGACTCATTTAAATTTATAAATGATAAAAGCCAAAACCCGAGCAAAAATCTCACGAGTCAATCAGTGAATTTCAAAAACTGCTCCATGATTACATTAGTCTTCGCCTATAAAGCAGGGACTAATAAAAATTAATAATAGCACTAATTTTAATATTAAGAGTAAACTGAAAATTAGAACAAGATTAAAGAACAATATTAATATTATCAATAATATTAAGTCAGATAGAATTTCTTTAAATTGTTCTTATTACTCTATGTCAATTTTACACTCCATAAGGTATTTTATTTATTGAAACACCTCACTATTTAATATTATTATTTTGGCATATGATTCCATTATATTCATATTAATATTAACATCCATATAACAAATTAGTCTTCATAATATTAATATTTCTTATTATTATCATTTAAACACTACTATTGTCAACTACTCTAATTACCACCATAAATAAAATACAATAACTAAAATTAATTAAAATTTATTTCTACATATATTTTATAAATCAACTGAATTTTATTTTGAATGAATTTTATTTCCTTCAAATATAAAACATACCTAAAATATTCTTTAAAAACTAGAAAATCTCTTTTATCTTTTATATATTCTTATTTTAATTTAATATAATCTCTTTCACAAAACAAATTTTACTTTACTCATTATCTAACACTATAACTTAACTTTATAAATTATGATTTCTTTATTTGAAATTATATTTATGAGGACTCCTTTATTTATATTTATTTTCTTCTTAATGAATAAAATAATTCATTACTTCCTAATACCTAATGAAAACAATTCTTTTCTTATTTTAATATAAAGCTACTTTTTTAAAAGATCATAAAGTAGATAGAAAAGAAACGCCTTAATAAAGCTACGTACAGTTTAGCTAAACTCTTTAAGAATTATATTAGCCCCCCTTCACACTCTCCTTAAAAGCCTCCCATGCAAGTTCCTTTTATTATTATTTTGACCTCATTCCATTCCTTTGGCAGCTAGGGTTAATACATGAATACATATACAGTAAGAAAATGAAATCACACAATATTTTTGTAGCTATGAAGAGAGAATCGGGGAATAAATATTTAAAATCTATTTATCATTGCATTTTCTTATTTCTTGTTTTTTTTTCAATAAAAGTTTAAATTCCTTTTATTCCCTTGCATAATAAAAAATATATTCATTTTCTCATCAGTATCATGATAAAACGGAATCGAAATCTCATTCTCACTGCTTTTCACAACAAGTGTAATATTCAAATCATTTTATTATTTTTTAAACAGCATCATAAACTTTCTCTTCATTCTAAATACAAATATTTATATTAACACATATTCTAGTGAGACTTTTTTTTTTCTTTTCAAAAGAAAGAGGAAGATAAAAGTACTACAAGAAATTATTTCATTGAAAAGGTTAAACAATTTGCTATTTTATTTTTTTCTAAATACATCTTATAAAATCAGCATACATTTCAAGCTGCAAGTTCATCTTACAAAATATTCTTTTGCACATTTCCAACATTCACTCAAGACTTTTACAATTTACCCAATAAGGTAGTTTACAAAAATATTTACAATGGAACATAGGTAGTCTCAAACATGCATCTTCCTCAAATTATAATATTCTGTCATATTTTAAGAACCTACACATAACACAATTTTCTTCTAAAGCCAATGCGATGCTCACCACCCAACCTTAGACTGGAAAACCAGTCACCCCTGAGCTTGGAGGTCATCAAAGGAACCAAGTTACACACATTCTCAAATCATGCAACAACATTAAACAAACGTGCACATATCATAACACCCAAAACCCAGGGATTCACATTCACATTAAAGATTCAAGAAAGGGGGAGACTTAGGAGACATCACTACCTAATGGGGAAACACACACACATAAAGATATGTACATTATAATAACTTCTCTTCATTTATCAATCCATCCAACTCCACAAAATAACCTAGGTACTCATACACAAAAGCTCCATACTCCAATAATGTGGGTACTCATACCCCAAATCTCCACCTTCTCAAAGGTTGGAGGTTTTTCCATTGGAGGTTCATCCTCTTTCAACCCCATACTTGGGGAGCTCTCAAAATCTAAGAGAGCCATCCCCATACAACCCAACACAAATAAAAACCAATACATAACAATACAATAATTACTTCAAATAAATACTCACAGTCTTTTCAAAATTTAATAGATTCAAGAATAAAACAAACACAAAGGGATTGAAACCAACCTCTTACGCTTTCCAGGAAGAAAACTGTGGAAGAGCTCAAGATTTTCCTCCAAACTTTTTTTTCACCCAAAGAAAACTTCTTCCAAAAACCAGAACCAAAAGTTACAAAATCCAAATGAAAATCCAACCCCCTCAATAAAAAAGATAAATAGAAATCCCCAAAATTTGTTTCCTAAACAATCCTTGCTTTAAGGAATTAAAGATAAATGAGGATCTAGTTGAAATTGATTCATTTACACCCCATTTCAATTCCAAATTCGTCACCCTTAAAACTAGACTTTTTGAGAGGTCATATCTTGATTTTAGTTCAAGATATAACTTTATTTAAGTGTCTAACCCTTGGGTTAACACCCTAGGGGTTTAAAAAAGACAAAAAAACATAAAATAACTCTTTTCTCAACCTTTTTAACTCAATTAAAAAAAAATCCCAAAATACCTTCAATTATAACCTTAAATATAGTATACAACTTAAATACTTAAAAAAAAAATTATAATAAAAATAACATTCAAGTCTCAAACCACTTTACAAAAATTAAATCACATTAAGATTATAGTCCCTCTAAATGGACTACAATAAGTGTTCACAGGGTTTATCACATTGGGTTCCTTGAAGACCTCCAATTCATTGGCCATGAAATTTGTACCTGCACAGTCAATTTTGCACATTAATATGTCCAATAAAATCATATAATTAAAACAAATAAAACATATATATATATTCACATCATACAATTTCCATCACATTTTCAATCACATAAGAATACCAATCCATAGTTATATCAGTCTCATAAATTCATCATCATTTCATTCACCTAATAGCATTTATTCCATTTTCATATAGTAATAATAATTCATAATTTCATAAATTTCATTTAAACTCAATAATTTACTCTCATCCCAATGTTGCAATTAATATCCATATCACAATTATCATTTCATCAATTCTACTCATTCATCCATAATCATCAATAACATCAAATATAATGTCTAACGCTCAAATTATCATAATGCGAAATCAAATATGAAGTCTAATGTTTAAATCATCATAATACAAATAAAATTATAAAGCATTAGTCTGTAACATAACATAATGTCTAATAATCCATACGAGAATCAAACTATGTCAATCTAAAATGAATAAAATGGCATAATATCTAATATTATCTGGTGGGTCTCACAAGTAAAAAATGAAAAAAATCATTAATTAGATTGTTTTCACCTTTTTTTAGGTTATTCGCATGAATTGAAGTAAGAATAGGTGCAATTTACACCATACAGGGTGTATTCTTTGACGAGTCCACACTTCATCATAGAATAATATTTTATGTTGCAAATTTGTGGAAGTGTTTACAGGTGTCAAGTGCACCTATGTTCCAAGTGGCATGAAGTTTAGAGGTTCATGTGTTTGTTTGTGGTTGAATTTTGATGTTAGATCTTCATAGGTGCCGACCTAATATGATACAAGTATTATGGAGGTTAAGTAAACATTGATATGTTATAAGGGAGCTATTATAGGTCCACCCCGACTTTTTGAAGGTGTTACATGTTTTTGAATTAAGGCAAAAGGTGTGTATGGTTGATTAAGAGTTGGCAAGTTATGTTTCTCTTGATACATCTAATTAGGCTGACCTAATTAATGTTATGTGTTTGCGAATAAGATGGATATATATGCAAGTTCATTTCAGTGTTGTAGGGTGTGAACACAAGTATTGTGAATGTGAATTGTATGAAAGTGATACGAGTGCATAGCAGAGCAGAGAGTTAGAGAAGAGTTATATGAAGTGTGTTGACTCTATGTATTGAGCTTCAGTGGAATTGTATTCCAAAATGTTGTAGATGCATTTACAACAATTCATTTTGGTTGTGTGCCACCCCTCTCTTTTATCTTTTTTTCTTTTTGTGGGCAATGAGTCCACTAGGATAGTGAGTCCACTTGCAGTGAGCAGTTATGCAATATGTTGTAACCAATTATAATATATTGTGAGCTAATCCTCACTATGGTTTTTTCCTCTTTGGGTTTTCCACATAAAAAATTGGTGTTCATGTGTTATGTGCTTTGATGATTGCTTTCATTCTTTCCTTTCTTATTGCAAACTGAATATGATACAAGGAATGAATGTTTAAATGTTTAACTGGTTTCAGATAATACTGATTCATCCCCCTATGAGTATTTTAGGTGTTCAACATGAGGTTGACATTTAATAATTTGAAAATTACATTATTACATCCTTTTACGAACATGACAAATCTGCCAGTAAATATAACTTTTATATTATATAATACATATTTATATATATACATCTCTTCAATTATATATATATGTGTGTATGTATATATATGTATCCGATTATATATGTTAGATTTTATATATAATTATGTGCATATATATTTATCTAATATACATATAACATATATATATTATTTAACATATTTTTATGATAATTGATTTAACTTGATTAATAAACAAGATTAGAAAATCGATGAAACAATTTGATTCGTAAACATAGATATCACTTTATTTTTATTTATCGAGATAGAATAAACCAAGACTTGACTAGGTTAAACCTAACCCTTTGACTCGACTCGACCCAACTTAGACAAATCACAAAAATTGACTCATTGATAGGATTAGGGTAAACCTACCGAAGTGTGTGTGTCAACTCAATTGACATAAAGTTGTTATTTCCAAATTCTATATT
Source organism: Sequoiadendron giganteum (assembly GCA_007115665.2). Taxonomy (NCBI): domain Eukaryota; kingdom Viridiplantae; phylum Streptophyta; class Pinopsida; order Cupressales; family Cupressaceae; genus Sequoiadendron; species Sequoiadendron giganteum. The sequence continues at coordinate 291,304,303 of CM021105.1, read as the reverse complement.
CCTCTCTTCAGTGATACTCTCCTTCTCCCTCTGGAGGGTAAGAAATTGGTCCTGCATTTCACTTAGAAATCCAATCAAATAGTTAGCCGTTATTAATCATAACATCATCATAATCTTGATTCAATATCATTAATAATAGTCAAAATTAAACTACATTGTATTGCATTTAATCTCATCAAAATATTGACTAACATATATTCATCATCAGATATCAAAACACATTTTAACATAAACAATTAAAAGTAATTTGTAAAATAAAATTGAGGTGTAACACCTACACCTTCTCCTAATGTATTGATTATCATCATGAATTGCCCATTTGGATCAGGTATAGTAAAAATTGGAGTTGTAATGAAGTTTTTCCTTCAAAAGTTGGAAAGCTTGTTCACACTTGTCAGTCCACTCAAATATTTTTTTTTTCTTTTGGAGTGAAGTGATCGGTGATGTAATTCTAGAAAACCCTTCTACAAACTTCTTGTAGTATCCTACAAGTCCGATGAAGTTTTAGACTTTAGTTACATTTTGTGGTGTAGGGAAATCAACTATTACCTTGATTTCTCCAGATCTACCATAATCCCTTTTGCTGAAATGATATGACCTAGATAATGCACCTTGTTTTGATAGAAGGTATACTTGGATAGCTTTCCAAAAGGTTGTCTCTCCCTCAAGCGTTGTAACACTATCCTTAAATTCTTCTCACATGCTCCTCAATATTCTTGGAGTAAATTAAGATATCATCTAGGAATATTAGTACAAATTCATCTAAGCAATATCTAAATACACTATTCATTAAGTTCATGAAAGTTGTGAGAGCATTGGTTAACCTAAATGGAGCTATAGTGAATTCGTAGTGGCCATAACGAGTCATAAAATTTGTCTTGGAGATTTCCTCCTCTTTAATCCTCAATTGGTGATATATGAATCTTAGATCTATCTTAAATAAAATTGTAGCCCCTTTCATTTGATCAAAGAGTTCATCAATTCTCAAAAAGAGGGTACTTATTCTTGATAGTTGCCTTGTTCAACATCCTATAGCCAATGCACGTGTAAATTTCTATCCTTCTTCACAAAAGTTATTGGTGCACCCCACAATGACACACGAGGTCTAATAAACCCTTGGTTCAACAACTCCTACAATTGGGCCTTCAATCCATACAATTGGTAGTGGTCATCCTATAGGGAGCCTTGGACTGAGGTTCAATTCTAGGTAGCAACTCAATAGAAAAGTCAAATTCCCTTTTTGGTGGCAACTCTCTTAATTCCTCTAGAAACACATCCTACAATTATCTAAGGATATGGTAGTCATCAAGTATTAGTTTCATAATACCAAGGTCACTAATGTGAATGGTATAAATGGAACATCCCTTTCTCTAGGCCTTCTTTAGTTCTATAGCTAAACTTTATCTAAGTCTCGAAGGTCTTGAAAAGTCATGAATCTCAACATGATTCCCAAAATCATCCAAACATCTTACAATATTATCTTCACAATTGACTATGGACTTGTGTTCAATTAACCAATTGATTCCCAAAATAACATCATATGTTCCTAAGAGAGCTACATAAAGGTTGACCTAATTTTGAAAACTAGGAAGTTCTAACTCACTACAAGAAAGACAAGAATCTACCCTCTTTTCTACCCAATTTCCATACCGAACCATCCATGAACTAGTCATGTGTCCTAGTCTAACTGGTAACTTTGAAAACATTTTTTGATCTACAAAGCATTCAGTTACTCCAGAATCAATTAAAAAAGTTGGACATAAAGCTTACTAGTACATTGAATTGGTGTGACTTGGAAGTCATCTTGTCAGTTGTCTACATCTGCATGAATTTTATGTTGAGGTGCCCCTTGTTGATTTCTTTCCCTTCTTCCTCCCGAACGTTGAGGGAAAACATTGGCATAGTGCTCTCCTCCACATACAAAGAATTCACGACAAGCTGATCTTGGTCCTTTAGGCCCATCCCTCCTATTATTTTTGTTGTTGTTGCTATCCCTTTTATTGCATCCATTGTGATTACCTTATTCTTTATCCTAAGAATTATTGCCTCGCTTCATGCTTCAAATTTGTTGATTTTTGCCTCCTCGTTGGTTATTATTTTGAAATTTCTTATCTCCAAAACCAGATCTAGCATCTTGATTCTTGCGGTAGTTAGCCACTTGTTGAATTTTTTGCTCTTGTTTGGTAGCCTTCTCAAAAACTTCATCCATAGTCAAAGAGTTATGGATGTCCACATTTGCTCCAATCTGAGGCTGTAAGACCCCTACTTGGTGTACTCATGATTTGCATATGTTAGATCATATACCTGATATATATTTGATACATTTTGATATTCATAAAATATTTATGATGATGATGATGCAGTTTTATATTTCATGGGAGATATTGATGGATGTTATGTTTTATAGTGTGCATGTAATAATCTTGATATGGTTATTTGATTAATGCGTTTTAAAGTGGAGAATCATATATGCTATTTTATGTTAGATTAGTTGATTTGTATTGATATGAAAAATGATGTATTTTATTTGATTTATATGTATATGTGAATATTTCTACATATTGACACATCTTGTTGAGTGAACATGAATTTCTAATACCAATAGATTTGAGGGGATTCACTTAACCACCATGTGTTGTTGTGCATTGGATCCTATGGGTTATTGATTTTTATGTTGAGTTGTGTGGTTTTCATATATGGTGTGCATCATGTATTTTCATGATTTTATTTTATGTAAGTTTTGAATTTTAAATTTCAGAAAAATGGATTTTAAAGTGTGTTTTGAGGGTTATATGTTGTGTTTTATGTGAGAAAATTTGGCCTAGGACCAAAAGGTATAGGTGGGAAGGTTATTTTCACTATTTGTAATCTTTTTAAGTGTTTTAATCCTTATTTTGTCCCCACTCATAAGAGTGATGAAAAGGGAGGTTGGTTAAGTAGTTGAGGTGGTTATGTGAGGGAGTTCTTTCTCCCTTTCCTTTACAACCTCTTTCTCACGGAGAGGAGAGGGTTACCATGCTTATTTTTTTCTTTTCTCTTTTGTGATCTTGAATTGTTTCTTTTGGAGAAATCTTGGGAGAAGGAAGGATGAGATTGTTGGAGAGGAGAGGATCCAACCATCCATTAAAGTCTACCATTATTGGGATTATAGCATTTGGAGGTATTTTTCTTCCTTGATATTTCATAGTAATATGTTGTGCATCTTAAGAAAAATGTGAATTGATTTGAGGGTTTCATTTTGTGGTTTTTCTTTTGATGTGATAGGTCTTGTTGTATGTATGGTATCTTTTTTTGTGTATTCCTTCTTAGGGGAGGTGACCCCCTCTTGTATAGAGGTTTTTGGTCCTCCATGTGTAGGGGTTTGAGTGGGAGTATCTCCCTCACATTGGGGCCTTTCATTTTGGGATAAGAGTATCATGTTTAGGTAATATCCATTACCTGGGGTACGAGTACCCTTGCATCTATGGGATATGAGTATCCCATTCTATATTTTCAAATATATGTATTGGGAGGAATAATGGGGGGTGTTGATTTGTGGAGGTGTTAGAGATTTTGTGGAGCACTATTATGGAGATGTGACTATATATATATATATTCCCATGCTTGGTTGAGCCCCTACTCCCCCTATTTGGTTTCCTTTGGGAAAACCAATGTGATAGGTTTGTACTTGTGTTTTGGGAAGGGTTCTATGTGCAAGTGAAGTTTAGTGCTGCGTGTGTGTTCTTGTGTTGTGTTGGATTTGTTTTGTGGCTAAGCACTACCTTGTGCTCGGGGGTGAGTTGTTTAAAACCCTACAGTTGGGTGGAGAGCCCATCGGTACATTGTTGTTTTCCCCCTTTGTCTTGTTTCAAGTCTCCTTGAGGAAATGTTGAAGATATCATGAAAATTGTGCAAACCATTTTGAAGGAAAGGAAATGTTGTGAGGGAATCAAGAAAATAAGTTATTATTTGGTTCATAGTTTGAAATTTCATCTTTCTTGAGACATTACAAGATTTGTAATTCATTAGTTGAAAAATGATGACCTATAAAGTTATGGTTTATAAAAAGAAAATTAGCACTTATTTAATAATGCAATTTGATTTGGAAGCATTTGTTATAATATAATTTTTCATTATCCTCTTAAAAAGGAATCCCTCTCAATAAGTGATTTTTCTTTGAATGCAACAAAATGTTTGAATGAGAAAGTACCATTATTTCATTTTATTACAAAGTAAATCAACTCTATATTTGATAGTTTTTGAATAGCTTTTGGAAAAAAAGAATAGTTAGTAAAGAAAGTTTTCATGATGGAAGTAATTCAATTAAAATATTGTAAAATGAGTTGCAACATTTAAAAGTAATTTTAAAAAATAATGGGATTTATTAGCTGGTAGGAATGGGTGAGCTGATCAATATTTCTTACCCTTTGATCTATCTCCAGTTATGGTTGTTGTATACCCACACATTGCCTCAAACCTTCAACCGATCTCCAGACTTCACTCTGGCTATTATAGGGAGAGCGTGGGTGATTGAATGAGTTGCCCAAGGCAAGATACAAATATTCAGACCAATTTTGAACCAAGCCATCTGAAGCAGGAAATGAGTTAGTTGCCAATCGGTTAATGATTTATTAGAAAATAGTTCATGAAGGGAGATGAAATTATAATTTAGATAATTCAATAGGGGAGAGGACTCACTAGTTGTGCATCCTAACTTCGTGCTTCTCAAAATCCTAAGTGGAAATTTCAAATCACTCCCAATTTTTTACAGTAGCTTACTTGGCAAGTCCCTTGCTTATAACTTTCGTTTCAGGGCCACATCATCAAATATGATGCCACATCAACATGATTTTTGTCAAGGTGTCCAAAAAAGCCCAAAATAAAAGTGAGACCAATATTTGTGCATTCATAACATGGGTAGTTGAGTGCTGATGTGGCATCACATGATTGGTTTCTTTTTAGATCAAAGGAATACATTTTGTTTAATTATGAGTATTCAAGTCACAACTATTGGGCATTATATAAACAAATGCTATCACAACTATTGAAACATTCTCAACTACTGGGTCCTCTCCCTTATATGTTATTGGTAAGAATCGAGCATATTGGGTAGGGTAGTGTAAGCATAAGATTGCAATGTATTCCTATAAAAATATATAGAAGTAAGAAATTGTTGTGAATGTCTAAACCCGAAAATCAAACAAGGGTATTTAGTTAAAAAATGTATTGTTGTATAACCAACTACTTAAACAAGGCTATAATAATTAAGAGATTTGGAACTAGCGAACTTATAATTTGTTGATCTATATTTTTTTGCATCCTTTAAGCTCGTTTGGAATTTTTAAAACAACGAAGAAGTTTAATTGTGATATATAGATAAAATAGAGTATGGAATTTGGAATATTGGATAATGGGCGTTTGGATTGAATATAATATATAGATCGTCAAAATATTCCCACAAGAGGGATTGATAAGTTAATGCAAGAATTTGAAGTCAAAATTGTGAATGTGTAAAAAATCAACTAATTCTTTAAAACCTAATAATAATGATGATAATAGGACCTCAATATTGGATGTACTTTACAACTTGAGTACTTGTTTTCATTCGGTTTCATTATAGATTTATTTACAAATAATGCTCTTAATGAGTTCAAAAAGGTTATCTTAAAAATGAAATATCATTTAAGTTAAGACATATATTACTTGGGTTATGTTAAATATACGTTAGAAATTTAACCTTTAACAAGGTATAATTAGGAATCTATGGAACTAGTAGGAGGATAATTTCTTGAACAACTAATTATGAAAATAAATTACATAGGATTAAAACAACTACTTAAGAGTTGGATTGAAAATCTATCCCAATTTGGGAAAACTTTAGTCTTAAGGAAAATTTGAAAGTCTCCCCCAAATTTAAAGAGGAAAAGATCAAACCATGACTTCAACTTCAAATTGAAACCTTAATTTAAATATAAAACAAGAGTTACTAAATTCAACCAATAAGTGAACTTCATGGTTATCACTTAATTCTTAGTTTGTAGACAAAACTAGTGCTAAGTAAAGATGGTGATATGAACTTCTTTTATCAATGATGTCATGGAGTTAATTTCTATTTGAATTTTCTATTTATCTTAGTAAACTCTTAGTAGTTAAGTTTTATAATTGCTTTAGTATGTTTTTTTTTCTATCATCTAATCAAGGAATAAATGTAGTCAAGATAGAGAATAAAAGTTATTGGTAGTGCAATTTTTTAGAGGAATAAACCTTTAATTGTCTTAGTACCTCTTAGGGAAGAAAATGACAACTTAGAATAGTTAAAACGATGAGATGACATCATAAACATGATGTCATCAATGTAGGCTTAGCTTTAAAACTCAATTTTCCTTAGTAATGGTTGTAAGTTAATTTTTTTTGGTGTTTGTGTTTGTTTTAAGTTGGAATTTTTTTAGGGCATTGCAGAGGCTTCAATCCCATTATGAAATTCCTAATTTAGAATCACTCATCCAATTGATAGTGAGGTTCATACTTAAGAAAATTGGTGAATGTTTCCCAATATTGAGTCATCGTCGTGTTACCTTGAATCAAAATTTGGAATTTTGTCATCTTCTTGTCAAAGAAGAGTTGAGGTAACCACCTCTTCCTAAAATGTTGAAGAAAGATTTCCCAAGTTGTCTCCCTTGGCAGTAGCTTCTTTTCAACTTTTTCATTGTCCCACCAAGTAACTGCTTCACCAGTGAGTTTATATGCAACGTAAATAGCCTTGGTCTCATTGGATATATTCATAATTTCAAATTAATTCTCAATATTAATGATCCAGGATTCAACTTTGTCTCCAATGTTTTTTCCATCAAATTTGGGCAATGCAATCCTCTTAAGGTCCTTACCTAGTTCTTCTTCAGTTATAGTCCTATGATTTCCATGGTATTCATTCCCTTTATTTTGTTCCTCTTAGTTCTCTCTAACCTCTTGCTCTAAGTTATTCATATTGTTCCTTGTTCTAGTCAAAAGGTTGAGGATTTGGTCCAACCTATCATTTTTCCTAGTTTGTACCATGACTGGTTATGAAATGACCTCTATCAAGTTTTGCATCTTAGAATAGTAGAAAAATGCCCTAGTGTTAAACCTAGAGCTCTAATACCAAAATATAATGTTTGAAACCCTAAAGTATCTTACAAAAAAAATTAGTAGCTCATTTTCACATAAATATAGAAATGAAATGAAAAATCTTCAACATATATAAATGACATTACATCTCACATGTAAAAGTGTGTAATCCAAAATATTAAGTATCAAAAATAAGGTACATCATCAAATGAAGTATTATCTAGTCAAGTATTATAGACTACAAGATATAATTTATGCAAGAATATGGCTGAGGCTCTCATGCCCATCTTGGTCATAACAATACAAGTAAAGATATAAAAGAAACATAATCATTGGAGTCTTTGGTTACCACTAACCTCAATGGTCATCCAAAAACCAAGAGATGAGAACATGGCTTAGGCACTTTTATGCCAAACCACAAAGCTTACACTTCCCCAAAAATTTTCCTAACATGAAGAATACCTGACCCTACATCAAAATCCTAGCAACTTGGAAGCAGCTGGTAGGATGGAATCTGGTGCAACCTAATATATATACATTCATTTCACATATGAACATACTATGCCCTACTATCAAGATATGGTATAGAATAAAATAAAATCCATATATTTCAATGGTACACATTGTAGACACATAAAAATGGCTTAGACCTGCAAACCACATTTTTCTATATCATGCTTCGTCTCAACATAATTAAAATATTTAATTATGTCCTATAGTCCAATGTCAACTATTAATTAAATAATTCTTAATTATTTAATTAATTCACATCTTTTATTCCTCTCGACTATTTAAATAAATAAATTACATTTATTATTTAAATACGTCTCTAAAGACTTATGTCACTCTATAATTAAATAAATTCCTAAATTTATTCAATTATTATTAGTCCATTACTTCCTCACTTCCTCCTAATTATTTAAATAAATAAACTTTATTTATTTATTTAATACATCATTAATTATTTATGTTTGCTCATAATTAAATAAATTCCTATATTTTATTTAATTATTATCCTCTTCAACTTTCTTTCTAATTTTAAATAAAATCATATTTAAAATTACCCACTTTCTAATTTTCCTCCACAATTGAATAAGTTTAATTATTAAATTATCTTTTTGATTTTCTTTCTAAATTTAAATAAAAACATTTTATTTAAATTGGCAATTTCTCTCTTTCCAAGTAAATAATTTTAAATTATTATTATTTACTGTTGCATGAATTCACCATTTTGGAATTAATTTAAAATATTAATTTCGAAATGGCATTTCTCTCCACAAATTAAGTTATTTCTAAAATAACTTGATTTTCTAACTCATCTTTTTTCTACTTGCTAATTCTCATCTCACTATCATAATGATTCTCCTTCTTTGATTTAATTTCTTAAATTAAATCTCATCCACTCAATTTTAATTTGCCCTAATTTTGCCCTAAACCTAGTCCATACTACAACTTTCAATCTTGGCCATTGATTAAGACATCTTATTGACATCCAATCTCAACCGTCAATCCAAATCAAACCTTTCCTATAAGTAAACTCTCTCATAAGCTATTTGAGGGTTGATTCTTCAAGTGTCCCTATGCTGTCAAAATCATTCTTGTTTTCATCTATTTCTATCTATTATCATCTATCTTCATCCCAACATATTATGCAAGTACATGATTCTAGTGTGAGATAACAATCTTCAATATTTTGCTAGTCACTTGTCATAGACTTATTATTGCACAATCAAATTTGAGAGTGATTATCATATTCAAACAAAATGGAGAAGAGCAACGGAGGTGAATCAATGGTAGCATGAAGATTTGGTAATATTGTTTTATATTTTATGTCTTTATGCTCATTTGTGTTTCATTGTTTATTAGGGTTTGATTTATATGCTTTATTGCATTCACCTTAATATTTCATCCTTGATTACATTGGTGAACCCGACATATTGACAAATTTTAAAGAATTTTGGAGTTGGATGTTTTTTGTTGCAGGTTTTGTTAGCATTTTATTGCAGGTTTTGCATCATTTTGGGGACAAAACCCTAGTTTTCAAAGATTCAACCATAATTTTCAAATGGCTACAAATATTTTTACAAAAAAAATTTTGCAACTTGGCGCGTATATCAAGAGCTTCCAATCCTATTTCTGATTTTTAATAATTTTTTTGTCATTTTTCATGAAAAATCAATTTTGAGAGAAAATTGTCTAATTTTTTGGATATGTTTACATTTCTGGAAAGAGCTCTAAATTTCAATAGGGGTCTGTTCTTTAGGTTTAAAATTTGGATGAAAAAGTATTAGTCAAAAAATAGATCTTTCAAAATTAGAGTTTCACAAATATTTTCTTGAATCTCACAAACGGTTGCAAATCTATTCACAATTTTTTTTTTTTGTAGATTTGGAATGATGTCTGACACCTTCAGTGAAAAAATCAGAGTTTTTGGACGTGTTTTGAATTTTTAATAATTTTTTTTGTGATTTTCCATAAAAATAATAATTTTAGCTGCAAAACAGAAAAAAAATCGGATTTCTTTACATTTTTGGAAAGCTCGTGAAATTTTAGTAAAGCTCTATTCTCTGTATTTTTATTTTTACTGTCAAAAATATTTCCAAAAATCAGATTTGTCTTGACTAGCTAACCCTCTAATATTAGTGATCAATTATCTTGTTAGGGTTTTGGCTTTGTTGGGTTTGTGAATGTGCAGGAAAAAATAAACACTTCAAAACACACATTGGATCAAGTGGACAAAGAATTTGGAGCTAAATAAAGTCTAGGTGCACACATTCCATCTTTCATCTCTAATCATTGCTTGACAACACATTTCAATTTGGGCTTAAAAAAAACATCTTGTTTGTCACACATTTGGATTTTGGGGTCTAAAAATAAATCTTGTTTTTTGTCACATATTTGAAATTGGGCTTAAAATGAACCATTGCCTTCAATCACACATTTTGAATTTGGGTTAAAAAGAACAAGTGCTTGGACTGTTTTACACACATTTCATTTTTTTAAAGGGAAATTAATCATTGTGAGTGTGAATCAAGTGTGTGTGTCCTCCACAACACCTTACTTGGTTTGCTTTTGTCATACCCTTCTTAGGAGGCTTGCTTGGAACACACACCCCTCCAAGGGATGACCTCAATCGAGTGTGAATCCAAAGACACGCTCCTTTGGGAGTTGAAATCTTGTTACTCTGAGCTAAGCCCCAAAGAACTTTATACCTTTGGGAAGTGAAGGTTAAGGCTGGGTTACCCCTTTCTCCCGACTTATTGGCAAGATTTTTCTTCCAAATTATACCTAGTCAACCTTGTGCAAACTAGCTTGAGACCTACTTGGCCATACCCACTTGACTAACATTAGGCTTGTTGTTGTGTATTCAAGTGTTTGCTTAATCATAACATTTAATCTTGAAAGACAAATTTATCATTGTGTTTGGTGTGTGTGTTCATGCATTTACATGTGAAATCTTGTGTTTGATATTGTCCAAGTCACACTTCCAATAAACACTTGCCACATCATCCAAATCATACAATCTTGTCATTCCACATCATATCCTAATCATCATCATCTCTTTAATCCAATCAACATCATTTTACACCATGACAACATTAGAATACATGGCACTAAAGCTTGTTCACATACTTCACAAAGGTCAAACAAGACAATCACCTTTAAATCAACAAATCATTCAAGAAGTCCATGACATGATCCAAACACTTCAAACAATCCAATCACATCAAATGCAACAACTCATAGCACAAATCCAATATCTCATGACCACTTGTCAAATTCAACAAGCACATCATCAAGTCCAATCGCCACATCAACAAATTTCACCTCAATCCTATGTGTCACCTATATCATCATATCAACCTCATCCATCCACATATCATGTTGCCCCTTCATCAACCTATCAAACATCTTCTAATGTCAATCCTTATCCATATCAGTCCACCTTTCAACAACCATTATCCTATGCAACCCCTTCATCATTATCACAACAACAAATCATATCACAACAAGTCCAAACACCATTCCAACCTCAACACATTCAACCACAATCCTATGTGTCACCTATATCATCATGCCAACCTAACCCATCTACATATCATGTTAAGGCCACATCAACATATCCACCCATTTCACAACAAGAGCATAGGATCCCAAGTCCACCTTGGCAACAAAATCAAGAGCCTTTTAATTCTCATGTTCCATTCGACAAGGGGAACACCAATCTAGTTCATGCACCCTTACCACCATCCAATCACATGCCTATCCATAAGCCACCATGTCCTAGTCCTAATCCATTGGCATCTCCACCTTCTAACCCATCAAAATCTTCATTATCCCCACCATCATCTAATTCTCCATTAAATCCACCTATAAAGGATGTGACCCAAGGGCTACAAGCAAAGAATCAATTTTAACCATGTAATTCAACACATATACTTGAACATATAAAAGAGTCCTCGAACATCATGCCAAGGCCTTCAAGCCAACCATGTCATCCACAACCCCTTGAGCCAATTCAAGAGTCTCCCGTCGTAAGTCCAAGTCACTCTTTTTCATGCTCCTATGTTGTTGACCATCAATAACATGTCAAGTCTCTCCATGAGAAATCCCCTTCCACTTCCATTCAAGCAATCCAAGAGGTATGTCAAGAGCCTAATCCTAAGCATGTGGAAACATCAAGCCCTAGTCCCAATCAAGATCAAATCATTTTCATCCAACCTATCCATAATCTATATATTTTTTATGATCAAGATGATATCCATAATGATGAAGAGCCTATCCATGAGCAACTTGATCCTATACCCATCCATGAGCAAGATATTCCAAATTCACCTCCACCTAGTCCTATCCATGATCCATCAACATCCACTTCCCTTGATGAGACATATGCCTCCCAAGCACACATAGAAGATCAAGCAAATACCTTGGATCTAAGTGAACATAATGTCAATCAAGATTCTATCAACCCTCCATCACCCACTATCAACCCCATTGCAAGTCCTCCATCATATCCTATTAGTCTTTGCACCCTCATTCATGAATGTTCCTCCTTAGAAAAACAACAACAACCATTATCTTCTCCATCCAATAAGGAACTCATGTCTAGTGTTCCACCTACACCTAGTCCCATTGTCCATTGCATACCCCAAGGACACCAATCTCAAGATGTTGGTACTTCCTCCATGCATCCTAAGTCCACCTCCTTCCATCATAAATCCTATCATATGCCTAAGACATATGCTGCCATCCTTCCTCCATCATCCTACAAATGTCAAAAGCATGTGACCATACACCTTCCACCATCAACTTTGCCACCATTACTTCCAACACCTAATATCCCTACCATTCAATCCTCTTATCCATTTATCCATAAATACCCTAACATTCCTAATCATGACCAACAAATGCACACATTGTCTAAACAAGAAGCTTCCACTCATTCCACCATACCCATGGGATTTAAAAGAAAAAAATTCAATGCCTCTACCTATAAAGTAAAAAATCCTAAGGACCCTCATGCCTTAGGACATCAATACAAAAATTCAAAGCAAAATCCATCTAAAAATTTATATAAGCCCATACCTCCAAAAGAAAAGTCTAAAAGAAAAATGGTTTGGGTCCCTAAGAAAATGGAAAGCAAGTCAAATTAGACATCTACATCAAAAAAATCCCAACCATCCACTTCCACCTCACATTCCCACTCTATTCAAAAATTACAAAACTCCCACAAGCAAAATAAAAGTCATAAAAATACTAAGTCTATGTGTGTACCTAAAGCACTATATCCACCATCTCCTAAGAAAACAACACCATTGCTTCCTACACCACCTTCCCATAAAAAGATTCAACGTTTATCACAATGTGTGCAACCATTGGTCATGATTCCATTCCCACATACCTCCATCTCCTCAACCTTCACTCATTATCCTACATATCTCCCCCATCACCTTCCTATGGTCCATGCTTATGGCTAAGCCTCCCCATTCATCTTTTGCATAAGTCCTATATCTTCCCTACATAATCTGCATCATAATCCACTATTTTCCTCCATAATCCACATCATAATCCATCATCTACCTACTCCATTTCCCTTTCATGTCATCCCTTACCAACTTCTATGAGCACATTTGACATGTTCCATGCAATGACATCCGTTTCTAGTGGGACTATCACCTTTCATAGAACTAGACACTTGAGTCCCTCCTATCCATATTCCCCTTCTCCTATCCAAAAAGTCAAAAAGTCAAAAACAAAAAAGTAAAAAAAAAAAGTAAAGAGAAATCCCTTCGTCCAACGGTGAAAACCTGGTAAACAGGTGCCCTGGATAAGTACCATGATGAAAACCTGGCAAACAGGTGTCATGTGTAGGTTGATCTTCTATGTCACTTACACTTGGGGGAACAATGTCTCATCTATCCAACCTATCATTTTCATGTCATATCATTTCCATCCTACCTACCATCTTTAGCCATCATACATCCCTATCATATTTGAGTCCACTTATCCACCCTTCTCCTTTTGATCTTGATGAAAACATGGGGGAAAAGTGTTGAAACATGTTTTTTTTAATATCTTTTGACATACCTCATCTTTCTAAACCAAGCCTATCATTATCTTATTGTCATAAGCTTTTTCATCAAAAATCCTAAGTATTATACCTAGAATGGGGCATGTTGTTCCTATGTGACATAGTCTTTGGAGATCACATCCTTGCTCTCTTATGATGCATACATCCTTTCCATCCATCCCTCTATCATGAGCCTTTTACCCCTTATCCTATCACCCACCCTTGCACCTAGACTTGGTTTTCCCCTTGCCATTGGTATCTAGCACAAAGGCTACCCAAATTTTTTCATCCATTGACACCTCAAAACATGTCAAAAATCCAAAAAAATCAAAATATCTGAAAACACAAAAAATAAAATAAAAATCCAAATAACTTTCAAAAATCAAAAAACAAAGTCAACATTCATCACGTCAGTCAAATTAGGCAAACATAGTCCCATTGATCAAATAAGTCAGACAATGTCCATCTCGTCAAACATTAGGTCACATTGGTCAAATAAGTCAGACAATGTCAATCTCCTCACACAAAGTCAGCTTTCATCAAACATAGTCACACTCGAACACAAGACAGTCATCAAAATGTCTGCATTCAAATCATGATCCAATAGTCATTATAGTCCAATCGGTCATTAAGTTAAACTCAGACAACATAGTCCAGTCAATCATCTAGTCACATTAGTCAAATTGCCAAAACAATGTCAATCTTATCACTCTTTGGTCCTCTCCAAGATGTGTCCTTCTTGGACTTGGACCTCGTCAAAATGTCATTTGAATTTTCAGGATGTGTCCTTCCTAACCTTAGGCACCGTCAAACCGTCAAACCGTCATGCAAACAATCTTTGGCAAGCAAATATTGGCAAACACATTGAATGACTGTTGATTTTTCTGGTCTATTTTGTCTTATCTTTGTCTATTTTGTCTCTTGGTCATGTTACTAGCTACTTAGAGGATGTACCATGAAGGATTTGAGGTGTGATGACGTCCCATGACCTATTTTCTTTGACTATTGTCTATGGATTGTCTTAGCAAAAAGATTGGGGCAACTTGGCCTTTAGTATGAGCTAGAACATTCCTTCTCTGCAACTGTCTGTTTTGCAAGTGGATGACCTTGCACACCTTGGTCTATGTCATACCATGGTGTTTGTTGTCCATTTGTGTCATTTTACTGCCAAATGATGATTAGTGCAAAGTCTTGTCTGACAAAATATGCATCTTTAAAGTTGTCTCCACTAAACATCCATATCCTCCACACTAACATTTCTTCTATACCGCTCATCTTTTTTCCTCTTATCCATTTCGAGAGCATACATGTGTTCTTCCAACTCACCTATCCTCTCAAGGGGGCATCATCATCCCACTCTTATTTCATTATCATCCTTATCTATCTTTCCTATATAATTTTGTCTTTCATCTTCTAGTCTTCTCATCCATTTCGAGAGCACACTTGTGTCCTCTGAACCCAACTGTTCTCTTGAGAGGGCATACTGCAACCCTCCTCATCATTCTTCCTCATTCCTATTTTGCATTGGGGCATATTTTTGACTTATTTTCTTTGCCACAATGCGACAGGCTGCATTATGACAAAGAGGGGCAAATGTAGACACATAAAAATGGCCTAGACCCGCAAACCACATTTTTCTATATCATGCTTCGTCTCAACATAATTAAAATATTTAATTATGTCCTATAGTCCAATGTCAACTATTAATTAAATAATTTTTAATTATTTAATTAATTCACATCTTTTATTCCTCCTGGCTATTTAAATAAATAAATTACATTTATTATTTAAATATGTCGCTAAAGGCTTATGTCACTCTATAATTAAATAAATTCCTAAATTTATTTAATTATTATTAGTCCATTACTTCCTCCTAATTATTTAAATAAATAAACTTTATTTATTTATTTAATACATCATTAATTATTTATGTCTACTCATAATTAAATAAATTCCTATTATTTATTTAATTATTATCCTCTTCAACTTTCTTTCTAATTTTAAATAAAATCATATTTAAAATTACCCACTTTCTAATTTTCCTCCACAATTGAATAAGTTTAATTATTAAATTATCTTTTTAAATTTTTTTCTAAATTTAAATAAAAGCATTTTATTTAAATTGGCAATTTCCCTCTTTCCAAGTAAATAATTTTAAATTATTATTATTTACTGTTGCATGAATTCACTATTTTGGAATTAATTTAAAATATTAATTTCAAAATGGCATTTCTCTCCACAAATTAAGTTATTTCTAAAATAACTTGATTTTCTAACTCATCCTTTTTCTACTTGCTAATTCTCATCTCACTATCATAATTACTCTCCTTCTTTGATTTAATATTTTATATTAAATCTCATCCACTCAATTTTAATTTGCCCTATTTTTTCCCTAAACCTAATCCATACTAGAACTTTCAATCGTGGCCATTGATTAAGACATCTTATTGACATCCAATCTCAACCGTCAATCCAAATCAAACCTTTCCTATAAGTAATCTCTCTCGTAAGCTATTTGGGGGTTGATTCTTCAAGTGTCCTTATGCTATCAAAATCATTCTTGTTTTCATCTATTTCTATCTATTATCATCTATCTTCATCCACACATATTATGCAAGTACATGATTCTAGTGTGAGACAACAATCTTCAATATTTTGCTAGTCACTTGTCATAGGCTTATTATTGCACACTCAAATCTGAGGGCAATTATCATATTCAAACAAAATGGAGAAGAGCAATGGAGGTGAATCAATGGTAGCATGAAGATTTGGTAATATTATTTTATATTTTATGTCTTTATGCTCATTTGTGCTTCATTGTTTATTAGGGTTTGATTTATATGTTTTATTGCATTCACCTTAATATTTCATCCTTGATTACACACATAGCTTTGACCACAACTTTTAAATTGAAAATGATAGGTGGATCTGGAAAATAAAATCTACTCCCCTTTATTAGTCCCTATTCAACACCCATTGCAGAAGGTAAACACAAATCACATATAGAATAAAACTACTTTCCTCATGAAGACAATACAACATGCAAATATATAATGATCATAAAAATAAATAACCCTTTTCTTTTCATCCAAACGATTATATGAAGGTATTTTTCTATTCCAATCCTTTCATGCATAATGATGGACAAATGTGTAATTGACATGCAATATGATCTCTAACTAATGATATTTCTCAATTTCATGCAATATTTATATATATTTATGTTAACTAATATTTGATACAATGTAGGTTAAATCCATATATATATATATGTGTGTGTGTGTGTGTGTGTGTGTGTGTGTGTGTGTGTGTATGTGTATATAACTATAATTATACCATTGATATGTTGATTATAAATGAAAGAATTATATCCATAACAATTAAATGATAATTTCATATATTTAGTTTTACAGTTTTACTATGGAATCATCACAACAGAAAAAAATGTTTACTAGTATTAACTTCATGGAAAATACACCATATATATAAATATATATATAGTTTCACACACACACACACACACACACACACACACATATATATCTATATTTATACATATATAAATATATGTATACTATTGTTTAAATATGCTAAGGTTACAAAATAACATAGTGGTTTTATAACAACAAATAATTCATATATGGATATAGTCATGAACTATTCATTAATTCAGATATAATAAAATCATGTAACATATATATTAAAATCGATATGCACAATTGTTATTTTTGCATTATACATAATAATCAATGTAGATGTTCTTAATAACCATGGATATTTATGAAAACATGGTCAATTTTATGGTTTCAAGTGTTATAGGTGAATCGATATGATGGTATTTACACATATATATGGAAATCAAATGTCTTAATTTAGTATGCAAGTCCATGCATAACAAAGGTATGGAAACATATATTCAATTGTCATGAAAATTTATAGGCATATCGATGCTAGATAGTGAGGCATTAAGGTCGACACACAGGTTTTGTTATGTATGCACAAAAAGAATAATACATATATTGGTTGATACAAATAATACAATGCATGCTACTATACAAACAATAATTTCCTTTGAACCCCATGATACAATAACAATATCATTCATCACTAAAACTTGCAAATTTGGTTCTATTTAAGCCTTTACCATGCATTCATAAGCCATGTTACAAACAACAATAGTAGGGTAATACTCAGTCTCCTACTCTGCATGCTAACTCCTCAAATTTTCTCAGATACTTTGATGCCAATCCCCCTTAGCCACTGTCAGTAATTATATCCAAAAAAATCATCCCTTCTTCATCAAACTCTTTTTTCATGGTTTTCATATTTCCATGTAAGTGTTCAACTCCAGTTGGAGTATCTCTTTATTTTTTGAACTAAATTTTCTTCTCATGCCAGGATCAGATGATTTATCATGTAGATCATTTGAACTTAAAATTTATTTTATTTTATTTTTAATAGTAAGCTATATATATTCATATATATAAATAATGATATCATTATTATATATATAGATATACAAATATAATAAGTGTGATCATAAAATTTTGGATATTTATATACATATATATAATTATATTATTATTATATATAAATATAATTATGAGATATATCATTATCAAACATTTGAAAATAAAATATTTTATTTTCCCAATTAAATTATTGTTTGCAAACAAAACAACCATATGACAGTCATTATTTAAATTATAATACACAATAGGTAATGATATATTCATGATAACATAATGCACAACATAATCATTCACAATGCAAGATGAATGCAACTACGTGAGTGTGTGTGTAGGATTTCCATCATGCCAACTATTGCTAGATGGCTAGGTCATCTCTGCCTTAGCCATGTTCTCACCTTGGATATGTTCCTGCATTCATTTGCACTCAATATCTTGTAAATAGGTTAGCTCATAAAACCATAATCAATAATTGAAATATTCACATCATATTAATTCACCATTATTTTAATCACAATAGCATGCATTTTTAAAGATAACATCTAATTTATCATCCAAAAAAACACATTAATCTATGCTTCAAACACATATTGTCAAATAATATTATCCAACTCCGTTTATAATCAAATAAAGTTTATGCAAGAAAAATCAAGATGTGACAAATGTGGCAAGGTTTCATTGAAAAATATCAATCCACATAGAATTTATGTATTAAACTTTGTTTGTAAGGTTTGCATATTAATTAGGATAACTTTTTAGAAGAAATATTAAGTGGTTAAATTTTTACATAGGATCCTACAAACATTTTAAGCAGTCCTGATGTTGCGGATCCCTACCATAGTCATCTTGCATGATGTTTACTATCAAGCCATCTTCATCTTGGTGCTCTAACAATTGGATTTTGTTCAATAGTCATCAAGGATTGCAAGGTGTATTGGTCCTCCTCATCTAGGGAAGGCCAAATGGTTTGTTCTAGGTTTGCATGTGGCTGGGTTGGTGGATAAAGAACTAATTTCTTAGTCACATTTCCATTAGAGATAATCATATTCCTAGATCTAAAACCTATGAAGGCATCTATTGTTGCTAGCCAAGGTCTTCCTAAACTGAGTGGGTAACTTACAAGATTAGCCTTTGGTTGCAACACCATGAAATTTGTAGGGTACTCCCATGAATCCAGTGTTATTACCAAGTCTTAAATTATACCCTCAAGTTTGACTATGGACCTATCTGCCAACTATAGAATAGTAGGTGTAGGTACGAGTTTTATCAATTGTAAAAAAATCAATCTCTTTGGTCATTACATTGATAGTTGCTCCCAATTCAATTAGGGTGTTCTTAATGAGAGTGCCATTTATCTTTACATCCACCAGAAGAATCCTAGGGTTTGCATACTTGGTAATAGTTATGTTTCCCAACATGATGTTTGCAAGTTGTCCTAGGAATTTTATAGTCTGAGGATATTTCCTCTTCCTACCTAGATTTTTAAGGAAAAGTTCTCTCACTATTTTGGTATAAATAAAAACCTCTTTAATGGCTTAGATAAGGGGTATTTTGATGCAAACATCTTTAAGTTATCCCAATAGGTCAATTTTAGCATGTGTTTGATGTATTTGAACTGCTAATATTTCAGGGAATGGAGGCTCTAGAGTCGGATTGGTTTGGTTAACTTGATTTGACTCAAGCTCCTTAGGTTGAGTGTCCAAGGTCTCTGCTAGGGGTTCTTCATCAACCAATTCAGTGATTTGAGGGGATGAAGTTCCAACCAAAGTTTTCTCTGATTTGAGGTGGAAATCACTCACCTCTACCCATAAGTAGGGTATTGAACAACTTCATTAGTGTAGGCCTGCTGAATAGGGTTATTATTGGGGTTAGGTGCAGGTTGTGCTGGAAATTGAGGTGCTCTAGGTGGTTGTGGTGTTGGATTTGTTAGGTTTGGAATAATGGATTGCTATTTTGGTTGTAAGGGCTATTGTGGTTGTTGGTAATTCATGTTTTTGGTTTTTCCATTGTTGGCCTCTTGACCATTGGGGTTGTCATCGATTTTTTTGGGGTGGAAAAATTTTGGGAATTATAGCTAGATCCTTGGTAATTTTGTGATGGCCACATATTTTTATTTTGTTGGTTCCAATTGGCTTGAGGAATTTGTCATTACTGGTTTTGCATATTGGCCCAAGACTAAGGATTCCAATTAGGAAGATTTGAATTGTTACTAGGAAATGGTATCTTATAATTCAAAGGGTATTGGGGCATACCTTGTCTTGGCTCCCATGGTTTCCTTTGAGCTATGTAGAATACTTGTCCATCTTCTCCTTCCAAATCATGAAAGTCTAATGTCCCCTCAGAGATACTTGCCACCTTCTTGCATTTGTAGTTAGTCCTTCTTTATCTACAATGTGAGCAGTATTTCGTAAGAGTTGCTTCTGCCTCCTCTTGCTTCTTTTTGATATGGTGGTATCTAGTTGTGTATCCAAATGGCTGATAATATCATCCTTTATATTAGATAATATATTACTTAATTCAACTCTAGACTCCATTGGATGGTTTGATTATGGAAGATGCCCTATCTCCTCTAACCTTCTTTGTGAAATACCTTTAAAATTTCTTGCATGCCTTGCAAATCTCCTCAAATGGTGCTTGAGATATATATCTTAAACAAATGAGGCTAAGTGCATCCATGCAATCCTCATTAATCCCCCTTAAGAATATTAGTTTTAAAGACTCATCAAAAAGTCTGTTCTGGTGGGATATCTTATGATAAAATTGAAACCTTTCCATGTAGTCTTCCAAGGATTCATCCTTCTTTTGTGACATCCTAAAGATGTCATCTCTCTCTCTCTCTATTTATTCCTCTACGGTAGTATTGGTACTTCTCCAGGAACTTCATCTTCATGATATTCCAATTTGGAACATCTCTTCCCAAACCCATAAACCATCTCAGAACAACATCCTTCAGGGTTGCTGGAAATAGTTTGAACCTATGTGCATCTGAAGTATAATCATAACTTCTTCTCAACACATCAAAGTAAAATAGGAATATATTTGGGTCCTCCATGATCAACCCATAGAAGACATGCAATACTCAAGGAGGTATGTTCTTCAATTCAGTTTCTCTCTCCTAGTTGGCAATGGGGAACTCAAAGGTTACATGCTCTGGTGTGTCTTCCACCACAACATCACCCATGGTGATGATTTGTGTATGGGAAGTCTCTTGTATCTGATGTGGATATTGGTGTTAGGAACGATTCTTCTTTAGGAATATCATCAATCTATTCACTATGATCACCATTATCCTCTAAAGCTTTGTGTGTTGAAGGGATAAATCTTTCCAGAGTGTCTTGTCACCTTCACATGCAATAGTTGTGACTCTTTGGATCAATGGCTCCTGGAAATTGTTAGTAAAGTGTTTTTATATTGATAACCAAAAACCTAATTACCCTAATTCTTAAGACAAAATTCTAACTATAAAATCTTGAAATAACACAAGAGAATCTTGAATGTAGCACCATCCCCGACGATAGCACCAAAAATGTATAACCTCACTAATTTCCAATCAACTTGGTGTTAGACACACAGTTTAGAGGAAGGGTTCCTAACTGAATAGTCCACTAAACCCTTGCAAAGACTACATTAAATTATCAACTAGGGCTTCATAATATTTTGATAATGCTAGCACTATATGTGCATTCACAAATTCTACTTGACTTATATAATCAAGTATAGGTGGTTTACACATGTGTAGGAAAACAATAAAGATTGGAAAAGGAAAATAAAGCATAAAATATAAAATAGGGGAAATAACTTAATCCGATATTGATGTTGCAGGTACCTTTGACTTAACATTGTGACTATTAACTGCTAAACTTGAACTTTGCAATTTCACTAGCAATTCTGATTCTTACTTCTAACTACTTGACTTACTCTAGAGGACAACTCAATGGTGCATTACATAAATTAAAGCATGATACTAAGTATCATTCATATGCATGTAATGAAGAATTTATTGAAATGAATGCAATAATGTAAACGTCTAAATTAACAACAAAAATGAAGGTGGGTGAATAGTACCTTGAGTGGCCCTTGCTTAGGCTATTGGAGAAACCAAATATGTGCTACTCAATTCAACTAATCATAACAGTAAACTGGAACATCTTTATTGCATATAATTGAACTCTACAATTTGACAAGAATCTTCATAGATTTATCATTCATGAATGCATAACAAAAAACTAACAAAGATATTGTCTGTGAATCAAAACTATAACTATCAAAACATATCACATCCAACTAGATCTGCTCCTCAACTACCAATCCAACTATATAGGTTTGGAAGGAGGTTTATTTGCATAAGGACTGAAACAAATTAAATGAAGATTTCCACTCTCATTCAAAATAGAGAGAGAAAAAGTCTTTGCAACTAAAACTATAAGTCAAAAAGATATACGACAAATAGGTTTGTAACTCTACTTTAATGGTATGACAAAATATGTGCTCTATGCAAACAATCATGCTAGTTTCCTAGTTACTGCAAACTTCTTCTTTCCTCCATTATATTATCGAATGCTTTGATGACTCACAAATGACCACTCCAATGATTGCTTCCATGATTTCTGCAATTTTCACGTTTCTAGCATCCTTGGAATCTCCCCTGTAATCGGTTTTAAATCCATTGGCCGCAAGTTGAGTTCTCCAATGATTGTGGGTTGCTATTCTTCTAGCTGCAAGGAGTTAGTTTCATCTAAAGAATACATACCATTAACAATCATAAATTAAACACAAATTCACATTGAACTTCATACATATTCACACATTCATCCATGCAAACATCATCATATCATAATTATATTCTGACTTATCAAAGTCTGGTTTGGATGGCATAAAAGATAGAAAAGGTATATAAGTTTAGGAATGCATATGAAATAATTAGCTTAAAGTGTTTGAAAGATATGAACTAAACAAGAGAAAACTAGCTATTAATCAAGCTCATCAAGACCCTTGACTAGTTATTACCCTAGTTGGGTATTAGAGCTTTGTGTTCCAAGTCCTAGATGCAATTTTGTGGGAATTCTATTAACAAATCTATGTGAAGTGTTCTCACATTGGACGCATATCAATGAAGATGGTTCATAGAGTATGAAGAAAAGGTATGAGGAACTAGAAAGTGGCCCATGTTGTAGATTTGGATAATGTGTTGGGATCCATTCACACTTAGCTCGAGGCCATCAAAACGACATAATGAAGAGGTTTGGTGGAGATTGAGGAAATGAATAAAGATGATAAAATAGAACCTGACATGTTAGAGGTGTTATAGATAAAAATGGTGGAGTAGAACATCGTACCAATAAAAATATTCACAAACTTATTGAAGGCTAGGAGAAATTTGGGGTTTGATCTCTTTTGCTGCTTAGGAATCTTAATTTGGAAGAGGTAATTGACTAGATCAATGATTTAGAGAGATATCTTAATTTCAAGGAAATTTAAAAGCTAAGAAGACTAAAGTATGTTTCCATGAAGTTGAAAGGTCGTGTTGCCTTGTGGTGAGACTTGGTCCAAAAAGCCACGTGTAAGAGAAAAAAAATAAGATTCCACTTTGAGATCACATAGTGGTCAAGATTAAGTGGACGTTTCTACCAACCAAATATGTGTTGTATTTGCACAAGAATCTCTAAAATTGATGCAAATGAGATACATCTATGAAGGAGTGCATGGAGTTATATATCCTATGCATTGGAATTGGATATGTGGAAGATGAAACAAATAAATTGTCAAATGGATTATACATCTCCATCTAATATGATATTTTTTTGTACCATACTATATATTAATGAATCCCAATAACTCACAGTTAAGGAGGAAGATAATTTCTTGAGTAGACAATAGAGTGTGTGTACTAGTGGTGAGGGAAAGGATGATAAGAGAATGCAAAGCACATGAATGTATAGATTTTCACTAAAGGAAAGTGCATAAACCTGACATTTCGATAAGTGCAAAGTGTGAAAAAATATTTGACTAAGGTGAAAAATATGACAAAATCATAGAAAGGGATTCCCATGACTTGATTTAGATGTGGGAAAGTAGGTTATGATGTGTTTGAGTGTCTAGGTAATAGGAAAAATCAAGGTCACATAGATATGTGTATGCATGTTGCACAAGTTGAAAAGAAATGTTCATCTAGAAGAAATAGAAAGTGCAAGCCCCAAGACTAGAGATAAATTGATGACATGTGCAAGGTTTAGTTGAAAGCTATGCACAAATATGATGAGTTAAAGTTGAGAAAGAGTTTGTTCTAAACTAAGTGCAAGTTGGGAGGGAAGTGTTACAAGCTCATCATTGATGGAGGAAACACCAATAATTTAGTGTTGCAGAGATGGCGTACAGGGTTGAAGATGGTCACACATCCCATGTCATGCATAGTATCTTGGTTAAAAAAGGAATGGAAACTCACAATGACATAATAATGTCAAGTTGCATTTCACAGTTGAGGATACACAGATGAAGTATGGTGTGATGTGATCTTTATGGATTCCTACCATGTGTTGTTGGGAAGGATGTAGTAGTATTATTGGTGCACAATACATGATTGACACATAAATAACTTCACCATCAAGAAAGATGGGAGAAAGTTCAAGTTACTTCCCATAAAGGATAAAAAAGAGTACGTGTAGAAGGGAAAGGTGGCGTTGTTGTCAATAAAAGAGTTTCTCAAAAATATGGGAGACTTGCATGAATACAATGTATCAAAAGTTGAGCCCACATAAGAGTAGATGGAGTCACACATAGTTGAGGAGCTATAAATTGTTGATTCGCTCAAGAATTTTATAGATGTCATTGATGGAGGAATGCTAGACAAATTATCATCAATGTGTAACTTGTCACACTACAAGATCTTATTTGAGGTTTTGATTTTCCAAGACATGCACCACACAAAATGAATCTTGACATGAGTTCAAAGCTGAACAAGCAAATTGAGGAGCTACTAAAATGAGGTTTGATAAGGGAAAACTTGAGTCCTTGCATTGTGCATGTAGTAATTGTGTTGAAGAGGGATGTATAATGAATGATGTGCATAGATATCTGTATGATCAATAATATCACCATTGAATACATGTTCCATTACCACACATGGATGAATTAATGGATCGCTTGAGTGGAGTGTGTTACTTCTCCAAGATTGATCTCAAGCCTAGATATTACTAGATTAGGATCGAAGAAGGAGATGAATGGAAGATCACATTCAAAATAATTTTTTTTTTTTATGAATGGAAGAACACATTCAAAATAAATAAAGGCTTGTATGAATGGATGGTGATGTCATTCACGTGATTGATGAATGAGGTTTTGAAGCAATTTAATAATAAATTTGTGGTTGTTTATCTCAATGAAATTTTGGTGATTAGAAAGATAAGGGAGGAGAATATTGTACACCTACACTAGGTGTTTTTGTAGTTGAGGAGATAAAACCTATACATAAAATTAAAGAAGTTTATATTCATAGAGGTAATATACGAGATTTGTGACATCTTAAAGTGGATTATGAATTCATATTGAGAAGGGTTGTGCAATTGTTGAGTGATGTAAACCATGAAGTGTGAAGGAGGCCAATTTTTTTGATGGGTTGGTGAGATTCTATTAGAATTTCATCAGGAACTTTACTATTTAATGGCCTTTATGCAACCTTGACACAATGCAGGTGGAGGTAAAAATTTGAGTGAATGATTAAACTGATAAGAGGATCTTTGCACACACTCCTACACTTTGGAAGGGTGTTCCAAGTTCATTATGATTCCAATGGAATGAAAAATACTAATGTATTGAGTAAGGATGGTGGATCAATTTTATTTTGTAATGAGAAGAATTGAATGAGGCTAAATGGCAATGTTCTAACTACAACCAATAATTCTATTCCATAGTGGAAGATTTATGCTAGTGGAGGAATTACTTGTTGCTGAAGGAACTTGTGTTGTACATAAACTACTAGATGATAAATTTCATCGACATTTAGGAAAATCTCAACTAGAGACACGTGTGATAGGTAGAATATTTATAGGGCGTCTCTTTATATTAAAGCATTGTGCAAGTAATAACAACAATGTTGGAGACACCTTCAATAGAACACATGTTATTATTTGAAATGGTATTTAAACTAGTCTACATTGAGATGATAAAGGATTTGTATGATGTATATCTAGATTTTGCATATGCATGGTGCATATGCATAGAGCCCTAGGCTAGCGGCATGAGCTCATGTGAGGCAACAATTATGCATAACCTCCATTGAGAGTTACACTGAGGTAGACTTGAAGGACACTGACATAGAAAAGGTGTAGGCCATGTTGGAGGAGAGGTAATATAACCAACTGTGTAAAGATGTGCACATATTCATGGAAATATATAAGATCTATTAAGCAACATAGAATAATGGGTTGTGTAATTCATTGTGCATGCCAAATATATTGTGGGGAGAAACAATTCATGATTTTTTTTCCTTTGATTGTCACACACTTAAAGGGGAAATGAATCTATCTTCATAGTGCTAAACATGTTTTGAAAATTTAAAATCTCATTCCTTGTCAAAAATTGAATGACATGTCTAATTATAGTTTTTTTTATTGAAGGAGATAATTGAATCATGTGAGTTTCCATACATCACATCAAATCATGACATGAAGTTCCTTAGCCATTTATAGTTCACCCTATGGAATAATTTAGGCACACAACTCAAATATAGTTATGCATATCATCCATCAGTAGCTGGAGAGACAAAGATTGTCAAATAGAGCCTTGGTAATATACTGTGATGTTTGGTAGGAGATAAGCCCACACAATGGTAATTTGTGCTCGAACAAGTGGAGTTTGCATACAACTTATGAATAGATTATTAGGGAAGATAAAATTTCAAGTGGTGTATGGGATATCCCCACAAGGTGCCATAGATATTTTGGGAGTACAAGCCAAAGGAAGGTGTGTGAGCACAAAAACTAGGGACTTTGTGAAACACAAGAAAGAGATTCACGTGCAAGTTAAGAAGCAACTGAAGAAGAGTAGTGCAAGGTAAAAGTTACATATAGATGAGAATCAAAGAGATAAGTTTTCATTGGAGGGAGGGATAGTCATGAAACATTTGAGAAAATATTAGTTCCCTATAGGAACAAATAACAAGCTAAGACCTAAAATGATTACTCCATGTATTTTCAAGTTTTCTATGAATGCTTATAAGGTTGACGTACCAAAAGGGTTGGATATATTTCTAATATTTAACATGTCTAATATATATTCCTACCATATACCTAAAGATTTAGATGTATAGTTGGTAGGAGTGCCTAATTGGAGAAATGAGATATTCAAAAACTAGTAAGAGGAAATCGCACAAATCTTGGATATGCACTTAGGTAAGAGGATTTGATGGAGCGAGTACAAAGAATATATTATTCATTAGAAGGGTAAGGAAATTGCAGGTGATTCATGGATTCCTAAAATTGAAGTGAGTCAACTTGAGTGGTCAAATTAGCTGCTTATGAAGTCCCTATTGTGAGTGCTTGGCTCATAATATTTTTATGAAAGGGTGTTTGATGCAAGAGTATCCTTAGGTTGACACAATCTTACATCTCATAAATATATGTTTATCTTCTCCTCACTCAATCTTATTTTGTGTGTGCTTTGTGTTGTGATAGTTTGTTACATATTAGCATAAATGTACATGATATGTTGTGTTGAGAAACTTTCTAGTCCCTCTCATTTGATTAATTGGTGCAACCCACACATCTTTGTCAAGTTTGTTGGCTAACAGATTGGGCACCTTGAGAAATAATGATTTAATTTTCTCGAAAGGTGCGATTGTTCCCAACAGCTCTGGAAAGTTCACAATTTCATTTGTGACTTTCCTCTAAATTTGGAGGTACAACTCCCTCATATGATATACAATGAATTTGAATAAACTAAATAAACATATGTATGCTTTTAACTCGAAAGAAGGAAAGGAAAAAATCGATAGAGGAAATTTCCTAATATCAAGTGCAGAGAAAAGAAACAAAGGTACTGGCACAAAGACCAATTTTCATATAACATATCATGAAAATACTGGCACAAAGACCAGTAGGCATGAAATAGATTATGAAATTAATAGCACAAAGATCAATTTGCTTAAGATGAAGTAACAAAAATATAAACCCAATATCACTTGTAAACTAAAATCAACTACAAAGATAGATGCATACACCAACACACATGAATAAAATAAACACCAAGATACACCTAAACACACAGATTCAAGAATATCAAATATTTTTGTAAAACTAAATGCACACAGACAACCAAATATTTTATTTAACCACAAAATTGTATTCAAAACAACATGATATTAGGTCTTTTCAATGATGCCTTGAGATATATAGTTAAAATTAAAATACATATATATAAAGTGGGTGAGTAACCGCTTCTTTCTGTGTCCATAACTGATTTTTAATTAAAAGTCTTTCCAAGAAATAAAAGCAACTGAAAACTAAGACGATGGCACTTCGCTTCTGGATCCTGTAGACATGTCAAGTCGTTTCCGCAAGGCTTGGAAAGCCTTTGTAACATGTGGAAGTTCCTTATGGTGTGAAATTGTTATGTTTCCCATTCACAATCTCCATGCCAGCTAACTATCTTGGATGACTTCAATTCTCTATTCATAAGTCTTCACGAGTCTTGTCGCTTGAGATAGGATAAGATCCAACTCATTGAATTTCCTCAAATGCTCAACATCAAAAGACCGAGAGTTGAAAATTCCATCAACTATTTTATGAAAATTACTCTCTAAGGCTTTAGCATTCTCATTACTCCCATCTCCTCCCCTGTCAAGTTCCAATCCGAGGGAAACAAGGTTTTTTATGAATCTCCTCTAAGATTGCATTGCATTTAGTTCAGACCTTCTGAAGCTTTTGTAGGCCCTGCTTTATGACCTATAATTTCCACTCCACACTTTTATTCCAAACCATGGAGCGAGCATTGGCAACGCTGGGTATGATTTGCTCAATGGCTAATTTTTCCATTCCAAAGCCTATCATTGCTTTGATTTCATTAGCGTACTGATTCCATACCCTTTCATATTTCTCAAAAGTGACAATCTCCTCTTGAACTTTTGTTCTTGAAGCATTTTCCCTATGTAGACATTTAAGAGATTCAAAAATAATCTGATTACCTCTCCTGATTAACCCGCACTCCATTCCTCAACAACCTTGCCGAAGTTTTTGCAGCTCCTCATTTTACTTACTGCCTCTTTTCCTATTAAGGCTAGGGGATCAGAGGATGAATCAACTTGAGCTATTGGTTGATGTGTAAGATCAAAAACCGATTTCAAGCATTCAATTAGGACTTGGATTTTCCTTTTCAACCCATCTTTGCTTTCTTTATCTTTCTTGGACCTCTCAACCATTTTGTCTACAAACACTTGGAAGTTGTGCACATCTCCATCCCTTGTATGGGGTCCGAGGTTGATAATGTCAATGCCAAAGTCACTGGATGTTGCTTGAGTGACTTCCTTTTGTGTAGTGGGACGTACAACTTCCAAACATAAATATCTTGATCTGACATCATCAATTAGACAAGTAGTAGTTTTCAACTTCTTTGACTTTGGAGTCCTTTGAAGTAATTTCCCTACCATATCTTTCTTAGGGAGATCCAACTGCACTGCTTTCCTCTTTCTTAATAGAGTATCTTCTATCCAAACAGGAGTATTAAGAACATTGGTAATCTTGGAACTGGAAGAGTTGAATAGTGTTCTATTCGTGAGAGGAGTAGTTGTCTGAATATCCTGTGAAGAGAGTGGAGAAGATCTTTGTTTTGGAGGTTCATTAGCCTCCTTGACAAGCGATGACTAGTGTGATGAAGATGAATAACTAATATCAATATTACCTAAGTCATCTTCTCCTTCATCTCCTTTATCCTGATCTAAATTGGGTAAATTTGGGAGGTCTTCTCCGCAAGTCGGTTGAAGCACATTCCTATTAGCAGGTTCTTCGTCACCATCACCCTAAGCCCAGATGGCACTAAATGTGAGGCAACCCTAAAGGTTCCTGCAGTCACAGAAGGTTGACTACTACCTCCTGCTAGTTGGGTGTTCTATGATCTAGTGTTAGGATAGGATTGATTTGTCTTATTTTTAGTAACCCATTCTTGAGTCCTTTCTAAAACATCAATAGTCCTTGCATCAATTGTTTCTTTCTCTTTACTGCTCCAACCGATAGTAGGAATAGGTCGATTTTCTATTATATGTGAAAATTGGGTCCACTAGGTTTGAATCATCATCTCCAATTCCTTGTACATTAAAACTCAAATTATAGATGATTATTTTTCTTAAGTACAATCTCATCCAACTCCTCCATCAAATTCATCAAAACAATCTGCACAATAGTCCTCCAAAGTGGGTAGGTGGAGAAAACCGGGGCCTAGTTTCAAGTTATCCTTCACATAATCCTTAAGATTGAAAGGAAAATTCTCATCATAGGTTTGCAGATTGTACCTGGTGATTTATTTTTCTATGCTGAGGGCATTTGACATGGACTCACAAGTGTAGGGGCCAAAACCAACTGGAAATTGCACCATCACCCTTCTCCACTCTTGGCATCTCTTGTTGACATCCATCAACTGTCTGTAGACCTCAATCATCACAAACTTGTCCTTTAGGTGCCTTGGGAGTTTTATGGGAAAACCGATGAAACCACCAACCCTAATATAGGAGAACCATTGAAATTGGATGAAATTGCTACCATAAAAATTGACAAACTGCATAGCCTAAGGTGAAAGTTGCATCTCAATTTTTCCTTGCAATTCTCTAGTCACTCTCATGGTGAAGGTTTATGATATCCTCCTGTGATGAGAAAATATCTTATTTAGCTGCAATTTCTCAAGGTACTCAAAAATTGGTACTTGATCACGGGGGAGATCACTTGGCCTTAGGCCTAGCCATGGTCTAGTATTTTCAATGGCATAAATTAAATAGGACATGAAAAATGCCCTACCAGGAAGGAAGTAAATCAATAGGTTGTGTAACCTCTCACTTATAAGTGTCACCCAATCTAGAAATTGGGTTCCTCCAAGTATAATCTGGACGAAGAAGTACATCCATTCTTGAAAACCAAAGGCATCTTCATTTCTCCAAAAAATTTGTAGGAACATAATTATGTTAGATATATCACCCGCAAAATGGTTCCTATGTAAATTCCAAGGTAACTGAGATTTTCCTCCCTTGGGTTTTGCCAACTAGTTCTTTGTCATTATGTTCTGATAGTACCCCTTCTTGAGTGAAAACTCAATTCGAGCATTGGTGAAATCCATGGGTGAGTAGGGTTCTTTCTCAAGAATTCTCAAACATGATGAAAAGGTGGCTCTTTGAATTTTAATCACCAACCAGTTGTCCTCAATTCTTATTTCTCGGGTCTAAGCATTATAGTGCCTTATACATTCAAGAATTAACTTGGGGCATTGGACGACTACAAGGAAGGTGGTTGCCTCTACCAATCTGCTTTCAGTTACTCTCTGTGTGATAGGTGGTGGATTGGGAGCATTGATTTTTTTCTCTAAGCTCATTCATATTTAATTTCCTAAGCTCGATGTCTTCTATCTCAGGCATGTCACATGTTAACCTTGAGATGTACTCATACCCTTGACACTTAATCCTTACCATTCCTTAACCGCTAGGGTTTGAATGGATTTTCACCAGGTAATCTAAAATGCAAGGAAAAAAAAACTTGAAAACCATATGCTCACAATAAAAAAATAAGGACAAAAATACCTCAACATGACCTCGAATTCTGAGGCAGAAGTCTGCATTGGTGTGCTCCCTTTCTTTATGTATCCTAGAGTGAATGTCGTAGTTGAAGAATGTTTGTTCTTGGCATGAATTTCATTTTAATTCCATGTGATAAATGTGTAATTAGATAGGCATTAAATGTCATTTACCATCATGTAGGCACGTGCCATCTTTCACATCACTACCCCATTACAACCGCTTTTCAAAAAATTGAAAAGGAAAGGCTATACGAGTGGAGAAGTGGGTAGCTCATATAACCTTGTAAATCACTGCCCAAGTTTATCCTCAGTTGCAAATACCTCCTGATTCCTAATGAAGTTAATTTTTTCTCTCTGGTTTGTGAATGGGAGAGTTTGACGAACTTAATAACACACCACCCACACTGATTTAGCTCGAAAATAGACCAAATAAGAAATTTCAGAAGTTCATATAACTGGGAAAAACATCGCTCATATTCAAAACAAGCAAGGTGAGTTACAGGGCGAGAAAGAGGAGAGTTAGAGTAAATTTATAAAACACCACCCAAGTTATACTGCACACTCAAAACATCGCCAACACATGACAACCAAAATTTGAAAAATAAGCATACTTTAAGGGAGGGACCAAAAACTAGGTAACAACTGGCTCTAACTCAGGACAAAGTCTAACAAGGATGAAGCAAAGAACCTAGAAAAAATCTTGTGTAACCAATGCTTTATCGAATGGGCAACAAATTTAAGGAGTCATTCAAACTAAAAATCTCAAACAAAAAGAAGGCACAACCAAAACTGAAGCAAAAAACACTAAACTAACTATTTACAAATAGAAAGACCAAAAGGGCACTAAGATTTGGTAGAGCTTGAGATCTTGCCCATTGCAGGGAATATGAAGGGGAGTGTTATCAAGATAAGACAGAAGGAAGGTATTATGTCCACACTCTTGAGTGATTTTGAATGGACTCATCCAAAGAGCATCAAATTTCCTATGGGCACCCTTTGGCTCCCTACGTTTGTCCCATAATAATACTGAGTCTCCAATCATAAATTTCCTTGGTCTGGCTCTTTTATCAAAGATATTTTTGACCCTAGCTTGATGCGTAGTTATCTTGTCTACCATCTCATCGCGTTTCTCCTCAATCTTGGCTAAGTATAAGATTCTCTTTTCCAAGGCATCATAAAATTATTGGTCTTCAATTGCAGTCTGCAGTTTATAGGAAGATAGCTCTAGAGGAAGAGGCAACACACTCCCCCACTCCATAAACTAGCTCAAAATGGGTCATCCCAATTGACTTCTTTGGAGTGGCTTTGTTTGCCCATAAAGCTTCATAGAGCTTCTTATGCCAATATTTTTAATTCCCATTCACCAATTTCTTTATGATACTTACTAGATTCTTATTACTGGACTTGGCTTGACCGTTCCCTTAGGGATAAAAATTTTCTGAATGTGATAAGGAGACCCCATAGTCATATTAGAAGAGTGCTATTTCATTGGAGGATAAACTTGTTGCATTATTAGTAACTAGCTTGTAAGGAACTCCGAATCTGACCAAGATGTTTTCTTTGATAAAGTCGCATACCACCTCTAAAGTGGTTCTCTTCACAAGGATCTCCTCCACCCACTTGGTAAAATAGTATGTTGTTGTACGAATGTGAGTGTGACCTCCACTTGAATGGGGACTAATAGGTCCTATGAAATATAGGCCCCATTTTTGAAAAGGTCCATCAATTACAACTAGCCTAAGTGGAAGTGCTACCAATTGAGGTTTTCCTGCAAACAGTTTGTATTTTTCACATATTTCCACCCAGTAATAGGCATCTTTGAACATACTTGGCCAATAGTAGCCATGTCTCAAGATTTTGAAAGTGGTCACAATCAAAGAAACATTTCTCCCACATGCTTCATTGTGAAACGTTCTCAACAACCTCTCTTGCTGACCTTTATCTACACACTCTAGGAATGCACCATCTAGTCTTTTCTTATACAAAGTGTCCTCCCATATGACATATTTAGTTGCCTTTAGCTTTAGGTTCCTCTTCTATTTTTTTGAAAGATTATTTTGACACTCTCTGTAAGTGAGGAAATAGGCAATGTCTAAGAACCAATCATCCAGGAGGCTAATAGTTAGAACTAGAGGAAGGTCTTCCCCATCCATTTTCTCATCATGATCCTCTTACATAAGTTTGCAAAGCCCTCTTCCTCGGACTAGTTTCGTAGACTTAAGATCCAAATCATATTTTTGTACTTCAACAATCCAATCTCTTCTGTTACAACCAACATCATGTTGAGTAAGGATGCTTTTGATAGCTAGGTTTGGCACGTATACAACTGAATGTGAATGCAGTATATAAAAATGGCATTGCTTAATTGCTATTACTACTGCAAAAGCATGCTTTTCTATCTAAGAGTATTTGAGCTCCTTCTTTTTCAATGGAACACTCATGAAGGCTATGGGTGCTTGCACATTCTTCTTGTCAGCTTGGAGTAGGATAGAAGATACAGTGTGTTTTGAGGTATAACAATAAATAATAAAATCCTTTTTAAACGTAGGCCATACCAGAAAAGGGGCTTGGGCAATGGCTTCTTTGATGTCATTAAAATCCCATTTTCTAGCTTCGTTCCACTTGAAGACCTGTTGTTCCTTCATCATTTCCACTATATGTTTGGTAATACCAGAGAAATATGAAACAAACTTTCTCAGAAAGTTAACTTGTCCAAAAAAATATTTCACACTAGTTTTACTCAAAGGAAGACTTAGCTAGAGGATAGCTTTAACTCATCCAAGGTCTATTCTAATCCCTTCTTTGAATACTAACTTCTTAGGATTGAGGGAGATGTTGTGCTCCTTACACCTTTGCAACACTTGCTCCATGTCCCTTAGATGATTTTATCTCTTCCTGGAGAACACCGTCAAGTCATCCAGATAGATGACTATGATCTTATTCTCGAGGTCTCTTAATGAAAGGTCCAAGGCTCTTTGGAATGTCGCTCCAACATTAATAAGCCCAAAAGGCATCCTATTGTAAGAGAAATTTCCCCAAGGCGTAGTAAATGTCATCTTATGTTGATCCTCTCTTGCCACACTAATCTGGTTATAGCCAGAGAAACCATCCAGCATGGACATCATCTCTGAGCCAAGAACTGTCTGTAGGATATGGTCCATGTTTGAAAGAGGATACTTATCCTTCAGGGATGCTTGGTTGAGGTTCCTAAAGTCCATGCATATCCTTATTTCACCATTATTTTTGCAAATTGGAACAATGTTGGCTACCCAGGTTGAATGATGAATTAGGTAGATTATTTTGGCTTTTAGCATCTTGTCGATTTCCCTGAAAATTGTATCAGTTACCTTAGGGTTGTAATTTCTTTGTTCCCATCTGAAAGCATATATCCCACTCTTCAGTGGAATGTGATGTTGAAATTTCCCATCCATGAAATTCTTAAGATCGTCATATCACCATGCAAAAACTTCCTTGTATTTGATGATTAAAGCCATAAACTTTTCCCTTTCTTCTAAAGAACAACATTTTCTAATGTAGACTAGCTTAGAAGAGTTAAGACTTCCGATATTCACTGCTTCAAAATCTCCAAAACTATTGATAGATTCATTCAATTTCTGTTTAATGGATTAATCATGTCGATCAAATAGATCTTCCAAAGAAACTAATCCCTTAGGAATTCTATTACCTTTCAACTGTATGACCCCATTCTTCGGCTCACTGATGTCGTCAAGGAATAATTCTTTACACTCGCTGGAGCTTCCTTCGAAGAAGGTTTGGGAAAACATTTCAGAATTCTGTAGGAAGGCTTAAATTTTCTTCTCATTCTCGAACACTTGCCAGTACTTAACATTGTCGAGAATGATGGGCCGATAAATTAATTTAATCCTATAAGATTTGTCTTTGAAATCAGGATGAGGTAGCAATAGGGAAGCAAAAACAACTAAATAATCAACCCTATAATTCCATTCCCTAATAACAACCTCTATTGAAAATGCCTCAAAACATTCAATAACATCCCATACCTTGTTCATGTAATGTCTTAACCTTTCATTTTTTACAGTGAAAATATTTTGTACCTGATTGACGATTGATTCTACATCTCCCAAAGCTCTGAGCATCTTAATTCCCATACTCCTTGCTTCAACTAACCCCAATAAGAGAGCCTCATATTGTGCAGTGTTATTGGTGTTTGCAAATTCCAACTTATAAGAGAAAGAGACTTGTTCACTAGAAGGGGAAATGAGAACCACACCTGCTCCTAATCCAAAGTTTGAGCAACTTCTATCGAACTCCATTGTCCAAAGTTCTGAATTTGAACTTGAATCAACCACATTGATTCCTTTATTTTCATTCGAAAACAACATATAATTTCCAAATTTAGCTTCTTCAAACAAAATTTGAGCCTTAGGGTCTTCCGATTTAAGTACTGTTGTCTTGGCTTTAGGCTCAGGCTCCAAGTGCACTTTTTTATTGCCAATGGGTATAGTGGCATAAGACCAATCCAACTGAATTCCATTGCCTACGTCTTTACAAAAGCTTCTACTTAATAGCATGCCATGTAGCTAGTTGGTATATCAACTACCAAAATGGTGAGTTTAAGTTGTTTGTTTGGGTGAGCTGCAAGTGCAACTTGTGCATCTTTGATCTTCCCAATTAAGGGAAATGTTTTGAACTCCATAGAATAGCATTTCCCAAATTTCTTAGTTAGGTTCAATCCCAAAGCCTGAGCAGTTTGTGCAGGAATAACATTATTAGAGGAGCCGAAGTCAATGATACAATTATTCAACTTGAACCTGTTTACAAATAGTGACACATAGAAAGGATTGGGTTTATCATCAAAAGTGTATGATGAAGACAATTTACTATTGGATGCTACATTAGCAGCTAAGTTTGGAGAACTAATCATATGCTCATCTAAACCAACATGGGACTCAGATTGTCATAGTCTAACAAACTCAATTAATCTGTCTAGCTCTTTAGGATTCATGCGTAAATATTCTACTTGTGAAATTTTCACTTTAGAGTTCTTGCAAAATTTAACAATATCAAAAGTTCTAGGAGACTTTTCATTAGAAACACATTAGAATATTTGGAAAATCCTCCATGGTTGTGTGTGATACATTTTCTCCCTTTGAAGTGGCACTAGCTCTAGTAAGTAAAACTTTAGGAGAATTCTGAGTACCTTTTTGATTAGTGTTTTGCTGTTGTCATGTGATGACAACACAGGTAGGCTCGTCCAGAGTGATGTAGACATCTTCCTCTCTATCATCACCGGGTTCAAACTTGAGGTACCCATTTGTTGAGTCACCATACTGATTGGAAGGATTTCCTTAGTAACATCTTCAATGACCTCCTTCATAGTGGCCATCTACATGAATCTATTCATCTTAAGATATTCTGATCCATCATGGTCAAAAGTAAGGTGAAAGGCACACATATTCTTCTTGTTATCTCTTGAAGGAGCTTCTATCACCAACCTTTGTTGAGTTGGAGGTAGGGGAAGGTTCTTATTGCCTGGATGATAATTCACCTTTCTCAAAAAGTCTTGATAAGGTTGATTGCTTTCAGGTAATTTCCTTTTAAGAGAAATAATTTCATTTTCTAGTCTCTATATCATAGGATCTGATGAGGTAGCCAACTGCGACTTGTTCGTATGCATCTCTCTTTTTCACTTCCCCACTGTGATAAATTCATCTTCTAATTTGATAGCAAGCATTTGTGTGGCCTCCAAAGTATTCATTGGTTGTCTTTTCAGGAGTAAACCAATATCTGGGTGTTGTGCATTGATGAAGAAGCACTTGTGCATCTCTTCAGAGGGTCTCTTAGTAGCATTGATTCGAGATACCAATCTATTAAACTTTGAAACAAATTCTCTCATATGCTCGCTTGCCTCTTTCTTCATTTATGTTACCTACGCTATCAATGAAAGATCATCATTTGCACTTTTAAACTTGGCTTCAAACTTGCTTAACATAGTTACCCAATTGTTGATTGAACCACGCGACAGTTGGTAGAACCATTGCATCACAACATCCACTAAAGATTCTGCAAAAACCCTAACCACCACATCTTCTTCTTGTACTCCAAGCACACCACAAGCTACAAAGAAGACATCGATATGCTCTTCGGGTGAGATCTTTCCGTCGCCCCTGAATTTGGGTAGATTTTTGTGAGAGCCTTTAGGTAAGTCATACTAATTGTTTCCCAGACTCAAAGGACCTATAGCAACCCCCCATGGGATAGGTGATTGATTAGCCATAATGTGAGGGAAGTTTACAACTACTGGAAGGACAATTTTGTGTAACACTAAAGCTTGAGAAGTTGAATAGTCTAGGGGTGCCCTAGTTAGAGAAGCAAGTCTACTTCTAGCCCCAACCCTTCTTCGAGAAGGGATAATGTAGGAAAAGTTACTTCTTTGCAAAGACTCAAAAACTGGATTTGAGATACTCCTACTTCTTCTCTATTAGTAAACCTTTTGGAATCCAGGGTGAGCTTAAGATGTTCTATATGTATAACTCGGATAAGGCAACTCAAATTTTATTTGATTCATTCGTTTCCCCAACGGAGTCACTAAATTATTTTTGGCTAATAGATTAGGCACCTTGAGAAATAATGATTTACTTTGCTCAAAAGGTGCAATTGTTCCCAACAACTTTGGAAAGTTCACAATTTCATTTGTGTTTTTCCTCTGAATTTGGAGGTATAACTCCCTCGTATGATATACAATGAATTTGACTAAACTAAATAAACATATGTATTCTTTTAACTTGAAAGCAAGAAAGGAAAAACTTAATACAAGAAAATTCCTAATATCAAGTGCAAAGAAAAGTAACAAAGGTACTGGCATAAAGACTAGTTTGCGTATAACAGATCATGAAAATACTGGCACAAAGACCAGTAGGCATGAAATGGATTATGAAATTACTGGCACAAAGACTAGTTTGCGTATAATAGATCATGAAAATACTGGCACAAAGACCAGTAGGCATGAAATGGATTATGAAATTACTAGCACAAAGACTGGTTTGATTAAGATGAAGTAACATAAATATAAACCCAATATCACTTGTAAATTGAAATCAACTACAAAGATAGATGCATACACCAACACACATGAATAGCATAAACACCAAGATACACCTAAACACACAAATTCAAGAATATTAGATATCTTTGTAAAACTAGATGCACACAGACAACTAGAGATTTCATTTCACTGCAAAATTGTATTTAAAACAACATGATATCAGGTCTTTTCAATGATGTCTCGAGAGAGATAGTTAAAATTAAAATAAAAATACATAAATATAAATTAGGTGAGTAACCAATTCTTTCCATCTCCATAATTGATTTTTAATTAAGCCTTTCCGAGAAATAAAAGCAATTGGAAACCAAGACGATGGCGCTTCGCTTTCGAATTCTGTAGATGTGGCAAGTTGTTTCCACAAGCCTTGGACAACCTTTGTGACATGTGGAAGTTCCTTATGGTGTGGAATGGTTGTGATTCCCATTTTCAATCTCCATGCCAGTTGGCTATCTTAGATGGATTCAATTCTCTGTTCACAAGTCTTCATGAGTCCCGTCGCTTGAGATAGGATAAGATCCAGTTCATTGAATTTCCTCAAATGCTCGACATCAAAAGATTGAGAGTTGAAAATTCCATCAACTATTTTATGAAAAATCACTCTCCAAGGCTTTAGAATTCTCATTACTCCCATCTCCTCCCTTGTCAGGTTGCAATCCGAGGGCAACAAGGTTCTTATGAATCTCCTCTAGGATTGCATTGCATTCAACTCAGACCTCCTGAAGCTTTTATAGGCCCTGATTTGAAACCTGTAATTTCCACTCCACACTTTTATTCCAAATCATGCAGCGAGCATCGACATTGTTGGGTATGATTTGCTCAACGACTAATTTTTCCATTCCAAAGCCTATCATTGCTTTGATTTCATTAGCATACTAATTCCATACCCTTTCCTCTTTCTCATAAGTGACAATATCCTCTTGAACTTTTGTTCTTGAAGCATTTTCCCTATGTAGACATTTAAGAGATTCAAAAATAATCTGATTACCTCTCCTGATTAACCCACCACTCCATTCCTCAACAACCTTGCCGGAGTTTTTACAGCTCCTCATTTTACTTACTACCTCTTTTCCTATTAAGGCCAGGGGATCAAAGGAAAATGCTCATCATAGGTCTACAAATTGTACCTGGTTATTTCTTTTTCTATGTTGAGGGCATTTGACATGGACTCACAAGTTTAGGGGTCAAAACCAACTGGAAATTGCACTATCACCCTTCTCCACTCTTGGCATATCTTGTTGACATCTACCAACTATCTGTAGACCTCAATCATCGCAAACTTGTCCTCTAGGTGCCTTGGGAGTTTGATGGGAAAACCAGTGAAACCACCAACCCTAATATTGAAGAACCTCTAAAATTGGATGAAATGGCTACCATAAAAATTGACAAACTGCATAGCCTAAGGTGAAAGCCGCATCTCAATTTTTCCTTGCAATTCTTTGGCCACTCTCATGGTGAAGGTGTTTGATATCCTCCTATGATGAGAAAAGATCTTATTTAGTTGCAGTTTATCAAGGTACTAAAAAATTGGTACTCGATCACGGGGGAGATCATTTGGCTTTAGGCTTGGCCATGGTCTAGTATTTGCAATGGCATAAATTAAATAAGAGGACATGAAAAATGCCCTATCAACAAGGAAGTAATTAGTAGGTTTTGTAACCTGTCACTGATAAGTGTCGCCCAATCCAAAAATTGGGTTCCTCTGAGTATAATCTGGATGAAGTGCATCCATTCTTGAAAACCAAAGGCATCTTCTTTTCCTTGGACTCTGTGTAGCAGCATAATTATGTTAGATATCTCTCCCACAAAATGGTTCTGTGTAAATTTTGAGGTGACTGAGATTTGCCTCCCTTGGGTTTTTCCAACCAATTCTTTGCCATTATGTTTTGATAATACCCCTTCTTGAGTGAAAACTCAATCTAAGCACTGGTGAAATCCATGGGCGAGTAGGTTTCTTTCTCAAGAATTCTCAAGCATGAGGAAAAGGTGGCTCTTTGAATTTTAACCACCAACTGGTTGTCCTCAGATCTTATTTCTCGGGTCTGAGCATTATATTGCCTTATACATTCAAGAATTAACTCAGGGCATTGGACGATTATGGGGAAGGTGGCTGCCTCTACCAACTCGCTTTCAATTACTCTCTGTGTGATAGGTGGTGGATTGGGAGCATTGAATTTTTCTCTAAGCTCATTCATATTTACTTGCCCGAGCTTTGTGTCTCCTATCTCAGGCATGTCACATGTTAACCCTGAGATGTACTCATACCCTTGACACTTAATTCTTGCCATTCTTGGACCACTAGGGTTTGAATGGATTTTCACTAGGTAATCTAAAATGCAGGGACAAGCAACCTTGAAAACCGTATGCTCACAATAAAAAGATAAGGACAAAAATACCTCAACACGACTCTGAATTATGAGGGCAGAGGTCTGCATTGGCATGCTCCCTTTCTTCCTGTCTCTCGGAGTGAATGTCGCAGCTGAAGAATGTCTGTTCTTGGCATGAATTTCCTTTTAATTCCACACACGAAATGTGTAAGTAGATAGGCATTAAATGACATTTCCCATCATGTAGGCACATGTCATCTTTCACATCACTACCCCATTACAACCGCTTTTTCAAAAATTTGAAAAGAAATGGCTATACGAGCAAAAAGGTGGGTAGTTCATATAACCTTGTAAATCACCACCCAAGTTTATCTTTAGCTGCAAAACACTGCATGCTTCCTAATGAAGTTAATTGTTTCTCTCTGGGCGGTGAATGGGAGAGTTTGATGAACTTAATAACACACCGCCCATGCTGTTATAGCTCGAAAATAGATCAAAGCGAAAATTTCAAAAGTTCATATATCTAGGCAAAGCATTGCTCACGTTCAAAACAAGCAAGGTGAGTTACAGGGCGAGAAAGAGGAGAGTTAGAGTAACTTCATAAATACTGCCCGAGTTAACTGCACACTCAAAACACCACCAACACATAACTTAGCCAAAATTTGAAAAATACGCATACTTTAAGGGGGGGACCTAAAACTAGGTAACAAAGTGCAAGTTCTTGCATACTAAACTCATTATTGATATTTTACATGACCTATTTTTGTGTGCTTACTTCACAATGATTAACTAATGTCCTATATCAAGAAGTTGGGCATCCTATTAGAATACTTCTATCAAATCACAATGATTAGATTTTTTGGTGGCTTGTGAATTCTATGTCAAAAGAATGTCATTTCAAATTTATTGATAAATGATTGGATTTTTCTTTCTTATATGACACCTTATTGGTCACACTACCTTCTTGATCAAACATGTTTTTCAATGACCAACATTTGTCCTACATGGTAATACAAGTGGCAAGCACTATACTTTGTGGAGCTAATACGGTATTTCAAATGGGTTGGCCATCTAAGAGAAACAAATTAAGGTTCCAGGTAGAGCTTAGAGCTCAAATTTAGTTGTAGAGAGTCTTTGCACCTATTACTCAAGGATTGGGTAACATAGTGCAATTTGTGTTTCACATATTTGTGGCCCTTTGTATTCTTTCTATTTTCCCATGTAATTTCATTTAGTTTCCATCGTTTCTTCCTAATTTTTGCTTTTGTTTGTGTGCTATGTGTGCCTATTCAACAATTGTTCATTTAACCTCCAATCAACTTCCACCTTATTCATCTAAGTTGATCTTTGTATGATGGCCATTAAATATATCATTGCCATTGAAACTGGTACCCATATTAGGGTTTAAATAAGAACTTCTAGGCATAAATAAAAGAAAAATAAAGTTCAAATGCATACTTTTAGATTGAAAAACAAAAATACCAATGATATATACAATTGGAAATAAAACCTTGGTGAAATAGCTAAGGATGGGTAGGGTGGTTAAGAAAGATATCATAGTAAAGCACACAAACCCTAATAGAGAAGATATATCAATAAAGAATAAGGATGCAAAAGAAAGTTTAGATTTGAAAAGAGAATATAACCTTAGAAAAATATAGATATGCAAACCCTAAAAAGGTTGGGATGTGGGTGAGCTCACCAAAAATTTAAAGGAAAATAAAAATTTCCTTAAGCTTAGTCTAGGTTAGTCAAATAAAATGCATATATATAAGCACAATTAACTTAGACCAATTAATCAAGGATGGAAATGGAAAGTGAGACTTGTACTTGCTAAATTAGGAAATTATATAAAATATAGAGTAGTACTTAGCTTAATGACATAAGAGTGAGTGCCAAATGAAGAAGATTCTTGAATTTGCTTAATGTTAGACTAGAGATAGTGCCTCTCTACCAACAAAGTACCTTGAAGTTTGTATTGGAACCCTATAATTTTAAAGGACAAGATCACAAATCTAGGACAAATTTGTTGGTGTGGGTCGATACTCTAAGTTTAGACATGTCTAAGCAATCAATGGTGTTTTTGTTATTCAACTTTGCCTAATGTATAACAACTTGCTTCACTCTTCTTAAATATCTAGGAATTGAGTGACATTTAGAAATACCTCAAGGGTTGTTGATTAGTTATAGGAAGTCAAGTTCTTCTAGATCAACCCCTAGAAATTGAACAATGATACAAAATAGTAGGCTTGCACATAAACTTATGCATATTTGTACACTTTTTATCGCACCAAATTGAAATGTATTTTTATTGATTATTCCAATGTTCTAGAGTGATTTACTTTCAAATACTGGAGTGAATGATTAAAATGAATGCATTGAAAGCCCTTAAATATGTTATGGCATCAAATTGTGCCAAACATGCATTTAGTTAGCTCAAGGTAGGAGTTTGAATGAGGCCAACCAATCAAATTTGAATTTACATTTTTAAAATGGAAGGGGACAAGTTCAAGATTAAAGGGTCACCTCATGACCATAGACTTGTCCTAAATTAGGCTTATGGTCAAATCTAGGTTGCAGGCATTGGTAGGTACATGAATAAGTGTGATGCATGGGTAAATAAGGTGAATGTATAAGGGTGCAAGTTCAATGGATAGGGTAAAGGTAAGTGTATGCATGTATAAAAAGGCCATAAGAATGAACTCATCGTTGCACAAGGTTAAGCCATTTATCATTAATCTATCTATAAAGACATTTCCTCCAAATGAACATAAAACTAAATGGAAAATAACATGATTATGCAAATTTCTCCTATAAAGTTATATATTTTTCAATTTAGGAAACTAATTTTGTAAATTATTTTACTCATTCAAAATCTCAATTAACTTAAATTCTTATTTTCGTAAATCTACTCTCAAAAGTACTTGGAGTCATTTTACATAGGTGCACGTATGAATGGATACAAGGCCAAAAGAATGAACTCATCTTTGCACAAGGTTGCACCATTTATAATTAATCTTTCTATCAAGACATTTCCTCCAAATGAACTCAAAACTAAATGAAAAATAACATGATTATATAAATTTGTCCTCTAAAGTTATATATTTTTCAATTTAGAAAACTAATTTTGCAAATCATTTTACTCATTCAAAATCTTAATTAACTTAAATTCTTATTTCCGCAAATCTACTCTCAAAAGTACCTAGAGTCCTTTTTTGTAGGTGTGTATGAATGGATAAATGACCATATTAATGAACTCATCTTTGTAGAAAGTTATGCCATTTATCATTAATCTATCTATCAAGACATTTCCTTCAAATGAACACAAAACTAAATAGAAAATAACATGTTTATACATATTTTTTCTTTAAAATTATATATTTTTCAATTTAAAAAACTAATTTTGTAAATTATTTTACTCATTCAAAATTTCAATTAACTTAAATTGAGAGTCCTTTTTCACGAGTCTTAT
Source organism: Sequoiadendron giganteum (assembly GCA_007115665.2). Classification (NCBI taxonomy): domain Eukaryota; kingdom Viridiplantae; phylum Streptophyta; class Pinopsida; order Cupressales; family Cupressaceae; genus Sequoiadendron; species Sequoiadendron giganteum. The sequence continues at coordinate 291,259,533 of CM021105.1, read as the reverse complement.
CAAAGAAAAATGTTAAGCTCCAACAAATTAAAGAACAAGTGATGTAATTTCAAATTTGTAATAAGTTTGACCGAAATCAAAGAATGATTGGATTGATGAAATGACTATATCTGTAAATTGAATATCGAAGAATTCGTTTCTATTATATTCGCTTGTATTAAAAACTGTAAAGCTAAATCCTGCAGAGAGATGCGATAAGTTGATGGCATTTTGGCTTCCATAAATGTCAAAAGTATCTTTTCTTATATCCGCCAGTCTAACCAGAAAAGTACTTGGAGTTGAAGAACGCGTTCCCTGAAGTGGCGTGGAATAGATTCGCTTGTACTCAAAACTGGAATGCTAAATGCTGCGGAGCGATGTTATCAATTGAGAGGAACAGTAAGGCATTTGAGAGCAACTGTGTCAGCATCAGAACGATAGCTAAAAGTAACAATGTAAGCATTGGATCTAACTCCTTGTTTGCCAGTCTTTTAGGATAATGCTTTACATTCATCCTGTCATTTGTTGGGTTTTAGCCCATCTCCGTACTAGCAATGCACAAGTTCATTTATTTCCCTTAATACTTGTAGCATCCAGTGCATTGATTGCGGTTTTGTTTGATTTCTAGATAGTCATAGCTCAATTTGAATGCTTTGGCAGGATATGTACCTGTTAAAAGTTTTGTGTAGCTATTTCTTGTACATGAAACAACTTTCACATTTTTTGCAGTTATAACCGGCATTGAATCTAATTTCTAACAGTTTATTTGCAGTTGCTTTTAAATTCAATTCTATAAGGTCCTTGAAGTCCATTTTTTTTTGCATTTCAGAGTTTTTCTTTTCATATCTGCTTGTGCTGTTTTCCCATGTTCCGACTGATTTTTCATGCCTACAAACATGGCTTTTTGATTATTTTGTGCGAAATAAAAGATTGTACGAGTGTGCTGATATCCCAATGCTATGTGATACGGTATACTAAGTATTTCAGTAAATGTTGTATGAACAAAGTGCCAGACACAGCGTTGTAAATGTAATGAAAAAAGTCATACATATGTGCCTAAGCCAGCGCCCACAGTGAAACTACAGTTTTAATATATCACAATGTAGCCAGTCCACATTTGCTATAGCTAATCTTGAATTTGTCTTACGGGGTCACTGCAAAAGGAAATTGGCATCTGCCTATGAGTGGACCTCTTTAAATTGTTTAGTTTGAGGTTTACAGTCAAAGAAAAAAAGGATATGCTTCTCAAGGCTTAAATTGAAATTTTATCCTCTACTTCCGAGGTAGGTGGGTCTTCATTGATTTCTTTGCATGGGGTGATTTCCCCTTCCCTGTACTGTTTTCCTAACAACGCCAACTCCTACTTGATAGTGATGAAGAGAATTAGCCCCTAGTTGAGTGAAAGTCGCAACAGAACTTGGATTTTTTATTAAGGAAATTAGTCTTCGCTTGAGGGAGTGTTTCATTGAGTACAATGTGGAGCTTGGCAGCCTTGATATTTGTTACATTCATAAACGGCCAAGTGAGAGGAAATGACACTCGGATCCTTATCCTTAAAGTAAAAACACAAGAGAGTCACTCTCAGGTCCCTATCCTTCAACACCTAGGAAAATTGGGAAGAGAGATTGTGGGTAGTTTGACGGCAGGGATGGTGAAAACAAAGAGGCACTGTCAGCATCCTAAAAGTTTGAATTTATATTTGAACTATTTGTAGACTCAAGGATAAAAAGGCTGAGGAGTTTTTGATCAGAATCATTAGCAAAAGAAACACCCTTAAACTGGAGTAGCTTTAGGACTGCAGCATCCTACAGATTGTTGTTGGTCTCATGGACATAATCATTTCGTTTGCTCTCTGCATGGATACTAGGTGGCCATGTTTCATAATCCTAAACGTTAGCACTCTGCATATCTAGACCATAGTTTGCGGACTCGCCACGGACTCGGCGGACTCGAGAGTCCATTGGCCAGCCGAGTCGACTTGCCATAGACTCGGGAGTCGAGTCCAGGAGAGTCCTGGGTCGGGATTCGGGAGTCCGACCTCGGCCGAGTCCTGAGGTCGGACTCGGGAGTGCAGACCCAGGACTCTCCTGCATGGCTGGGAGTTAAAATGGGTTAAAAACCCATGTTTTTTTTCACTTTTTCTTTCATTTTAACATTCAACTTTGTGAATTTCAGGTCTGCAAATTGATTTCAGGTTGAAAGAAGCCAGGAGAACGAGCTAAAAAGATGTAGATTACATGTGGTTGTTAATGTTTTCCTCTTTTTGACATGATTATATGTAAACATATATAAACTTATGATGCTGTTATACATTGAAACTATGACTATGAGTATTTGATGACTATGAATGATTAAATTTCAATTATTGAGTGTTTGATGATCATATGACATGTGTAATCTTTGAATTATGAGTGTTTGATAATCAAATTAGGCTCTCATGTTCTCTAAATGCATTAATTTGTTCTTGTTTTTTTGTAAAACTACGGTTTTTTTTTTGCCGAGTCCTAGCTGAGTCTTTTCCCAAGTCTGCCCTGAGTCCCGAGTCCGAGTCATATTTTTGAGCTGCCGAGTTCATGGCGAGTCCAAGTTTGCAAACTATGATCTAGACTATGAATAAAACAAAAGGTTTAAAAAAGAAATAAGGCTTATGGAAATAGCTAAAGGCCACTAAAGATTCATATATTAAAAATAAAATAAATCTTTAAGGTAGGAGCTAGTGTTGATGCTGGTGGTGAAAGTCGAATGGTTTTCATCCATTATTGTTTTTGTCAAACTTCTTCCGCTTGATGTCATTGGCCTCCTTGGTTGTAATTGTGTCTGTTTTATTGTTGTTTTTGTATTTGAATTTGGGGTCTTTTAGGTGGGCTGGATTGATTTTTTTATAGATATTGTCCTTTGTTTTGTCCACTCCTTGAGAACTGTTGGTTGGTGATGTTTGGATGTAGGGAATGGGAAGTTTCGAGATTGAAGGCAAGAGTGACAGTAGGTGGTGGTAAATCCTTTAAGGATGCACTATTCTGGTTATTGGGGATGGCCCGGTGATTTGTGGAGGAGCAGAATTTCTGGCTCAAACTGAAGGAGTCATTCAAGCACAGAGCAAAGATGAAGGTACGAAAGGCGAGCATTTGGTCACCCTTTCTTTGGATCTTAATGAAGTGATGCTTGGGTTTTTGGAAAAGGAAGAATGTCAACTTAAATCAATTGGTATTTCCTTTGTTTGTTTGACCCTTGATGCTTTACCTTCAACTACTTCAAGTTCTAACTGCTTTTCTTGCACCTTCTCCCCAGCAAACAAGTAGGGCCTTAGTTTTCCCTCACATTGTTCAAAGATACCCTGCATTAAATCATAAGCAGCTGTAGACAACACTTGTTCTTGCTTACGAACAACTAGTAGTAGGGACAAGATGCACGAGTAAATATCATCACCTTCTTTGATAACAAAAGTCATAATAGTCCTCATGTAGTCCTGGATAGATTTGTCATGACTCTCACTAATAGAATCCAAGAAGAGATGGAACATCTGTAAAATAAGATCATTACATCCACAACTAATCATGACAATGCACGATCTCACCTGTGCCATTAACTCAAGGACTTTGATCCTCTTCCCAAAAGTAGGACTACCAATATCATCTATCCCATCCAAACTATCAACAACCAACTGCCATATTTCCCTCATTGTGCCAACATCATAGTGAATCCAAGGAGCTGTGATCCTTATAACTTGACTAATGTAAAGAGTGACAGTGAGCCTTGTCTCAATATCTTCATGTCTCAATAACTTAAGTTCACCCAAGGAAGTCACTGCTGGAGTCATAGCAATCTGTAACAAATCTGATGGCGACTGTCCAACAAGACTCAAACATTCTTCTATTCTCCTCAATGTGACTAAGGTATCATCCCTTGGTTGACTGCCAAGCTTACTACCTGTTTTATAAAGTATTCTAGCCAACCACTTCCTATCACCTAATACCAATTCTCTGTCACTGCCTGAATCCATAACTCAAATCTGAAATTGAGAACTATGAGTGCTGGTCACTCAATCAAAGCAAAGTCATGAGACTGAATATCTAATTTTACCTAACATGATGGCAGGAAACCGCTATGATACCACTGAAATATTCCACCCCTTCCTGGGATATTTGCTAATTGAAAATATGCCTGTGTTTGCTTGGTTTGAAGGTTTTGTTTTGTTTTTGAGTTTTGATGAAGTGTTTTCCAGATAATGTATGAAATTGCATATAATAAATACAACAAAGAAATGCTGAAGCAAATGCTATAAACACTCAAATCAGATTTTATCATTGCTTTTCAAAACAGATTTAAGCATTGCATTCCATTTACAAGATACTCATACTCGGAAGCCAAAGTATAATTAAGTGCAATTCTGGAATGTGTATCAGCAACTGCAAAACCCTCAAGTTTGGACGCCAAGCACAAATAGTGGTTTCTCCACCCTAATATTTGCAATCAGCAACAGCCAAGTCCTTGCCACCCCTAGTGAAGGAAGAAGCAAGTCAAAAGACCAGGCGATTCCCTCTAGAAATCACACGCCCAGCAATAATGATGTACGGATTGCAAGTACAGAATTGGTACGGCCTTAAGAAATGTGTGCAATCAGCAATACTTGTTCTTGATCTGTTATTGGATGTTTGCTGATAATCTGAAACCCTCTACTCAAACCCCTCGAGTTCTTTGAAGAAAGTCGTCTCCAATATGCTCAATGTGACTTCTGAAGCAAAGCCACATGTAAAACCACAACCCTTGGATGGTATCTCACACCTGTAGGTTGCTCAATCAGAGAGAATAGACGTTCTCCATGATCAGATTCAAGAAGAAACCCTTATTCTCCTCATAGGCAAAGCTTCACAAAATTTCATAAGTATTCAATCAACAATGAATGAATGATTTGCTTTTTTTGAGTTCTTTTATATCTTCTCCAAAGTGGCACAATTCCCAATGAGGCTTTTTAATCATTTAATATAATCAAATATATTTGTTTTACTTTATAATATATCTCATTTGGGCACCCACATCCATAACTTTAATGATTTGACTTTATAATATTAAATAAGCCATCTTTTAATAAAGTCAAATAATCATTAATGATATCTCTTTTTAGTATTATTTAAACATTATTAAAGTATAACTTTAATAATAATAAATATCATAACTCTAATAATAACCATCATTAATGAATTCTGTCAACACCATAGGCAACCCCACTATACACTCAGCCCATCTGGATGCCTTACTAAAAATAGTAAGGTTGGCCCCCAACATCATAGTGACTTACTAAAAATAGTAAGTATGCACAAACGGAGCCAGGAAACCCTAAATAACATAGTGTTTGAATATTAAAAAGGATTTGGAGCTGATAAACATTGCAAACTGCCAACTGGAGAACTCATTAACTCCCACATTCGGCTCTCTAATCATCATTATTAGCCTACGAGGATCAAATGATAGGGTAATCCGCAGAAGATAGATGCTCGCTAAAAAGGGGACATTACACTGAATCCCCTCAAAGGGTCCCCTAAACGTCTCATTAGCCTACGAGAACTAGATAGTACGCTAACCACTACAAAGATATAGATCCTGAAAAAAAGGGGACATTACATCCTAATCAAAGGCAAATCTTCAAAAAGTATACTGCTCCATGCAACTCGTCTAAAAATTCATCGATCTTAATGATAGGATAATTTTTTTTGATAGTTTTCTTACTTAGGGTCCGATAGTCAATACACATTCTCATGGTTTTGCCCTTCTTTACTAGGATCACTGAAGAAGCGAATGGATTAGAATTGGGACTGATATGACCAATATCTAACAACTCCTTAATGGCCTTCTCTATTTCATCTTTAAACTTCTTCGGATGCTTGTAAGGAGTAGTAATAACCAGTTTGGCCCCTTCTTCTAACTTGATGGTGTGCTCAAAACCTCTGTCTGGAGGTCTTCTTGGAGGAGTCTTACCAAAAACCCTGTCATGCTTGTCCAACAATGTTTGAATGTTTACATGATATGGTTAACTGCTATCTGAATATTCCTTAGATGTAATCAGATACTCTACTGCCCAAGCTACATCTCCATGCCTAAATATGCTTTTCATCCTCTTGGCTGAAAGTTTGAAACAATCTTAGGAGCACCATTGGCCATACCCCTTAGAACCACCTTCTTGCTGTAGTCGGCCGAGAGTGTAATTATTCGGCCAAGTTTTTGTAAGTAAATAAAACTATAGTTAGCATTAAATATTTTATATACTTATGTTACATGTTGTTTCGAGAAATTAAGTCCTTGACTAATTGATTAGTTGTAACGGGGAGTTGCGACGGTTGGTTTCTTAACCACCGCTAGCAACTATACGTACTTGGTTCATTGTAGTCAGGAGATATAATGATGGTGATATTATGCTACATTGTGCTACATCTTGATGTTATGATAGTACAGATGACTTTACTTTGAATATATTGCATTAATAAATGAAATACCATTATTCTGTGCACTATGTGTTCGTGAATGATCTTTGTACATGTTCTATGAGTTTATTCTTGTTTACTCTCGTAGTACGTTGAATCTATTCCTATGAGTAAACATTTGGCACCATTGCCAAATCGAACCTTCAGATACATCATAGACAAGAGAATGGTGTCGTAATATGTGATGCGCCCTGCTGGCTCTCAACTCAAAACCCCAATTTTCTTAAGTCTTTAGGTGTTATTTAGTTTTTTAGAGAATTCTTGATAGACAGAAGAGAAGGGGCGCACATCATAAATGCTCATAAAATGTGAATTTGCACTAATTTCTTCAAAAAGAAAGTATAGAAGATATTATTTAACTTCAACAAATAGATTAAGATTGATAAACATACCGAAATATCTCCAGATTATTTAATTAAAGAATTTGCCAGTTTGACAGCCGGAAATGGTGAAATCAAGCATATAAGCACGCCAAATCTCCAGATGTGATTTCTCCTGCCTCGAAACTGGATACAATCCTCTGAAACAGCTGGACGCCAATGATAGAAGACAAAAATCACACAAAAGGGAGGCGTTTCAGCCTAACCCTTCACATGCCTTTCTAAAGGCACAATATCCAAGGTAGGCCGTACGGCCAAGGAAAGAATGCAAAGAATCTCTGCTGGAAGCCTCTGACTCTGAAGGAGGATGTGCCACCAAGAAGAAACCCTCATTTATTTGCAAACAACAAGAAATCTGAATATATATAATCTCTGTCTGTATCTGTAGAACCTCTGTATGAAGCTCTCAACTGTACTGATTCAGCTGATCTTTCACAGCCTCAAAAGCACTCAACACTGAAGAGTTATCGTTCCTCAATGGACAAATTGTTCAAACCCTGGTCACAGGAGAATGCACAGGGAAAATAGCACAAGGCAAAGTGAAATTGTCAAAGATGAGTTTTTATTGCCAAAGATTGCTTTATACCTAAATGGCACGCATTTCCAAGAAGATACGCCATTTTGCAATCATTTAAATCTTTTAATATTTTATTAAGTCTTTTCAATAGTCAAAACTTAATACTTGAGCGCACTTTTAATATTTTAAGTCATTAAAATATTAAATCTCCTTTTTGAACATTTTAAGTGATATAAAATATATTAAAGTCGATGTGACTTTAATAAAAAGGCATTAAGTTAAATAATTAACTTAATCACTTAAAATTCCATAACTCACTCAAAACTCAGAATATTCTTGTGCCGTCAGAAGCTGTGAACTCCTGAAATGCCAACGCCTGTTGTGAACCAGTCACTGGGCTCTGAAAACCAGAACGATCAAACTCTCCAAAAAATATCACTGACCCTCTAACCAAACTGGCTAGCCCACAAGGGTCTGATAAAGGGCTAACACACTGTTCCTGAGAACTGTCTAGCAAGGGGACATCACATAATAGGTTAGCCAGCTGAAGAACTGGTACAAACAAACAAGGAAAGAGAAGACACATTGACACAAGATCTTGTCAACTTGTTGGACATCTCGTTGAGGGATCACATACGGAGGGAGGCTCTTAGGTGAGAGATCCCTCAGGTGGTCATCTAGGATAGACTGCATGTCATTGTAATGTCCCCTAATTTAATAATCCTAGAAAAGCATAAGAACCATATTAAGACTCATAATGAATTTACACAAACATAATTTAATTCAAGAAAATTGGTTTAAATCTTATTTCATGTAAAGCACAAATTTCAATGTTTAGTATTTCCAATTTACACAGTTAAGAAGGAGACAATAACTATGTTGCCCACTAGGGAATTACTGTTTAAATATAAACAAAATTGCTAATTTCTGAACGGAATAGACCTCCGCCTATTTCTCTCCCTAACCTTGTGGGATGGTAGATTTACTGTGCCAAGGGTGATTTGCAGATTTTAATATCAAGAATTGGATTTTATGGCAAGAAATCGCCCTTCCTTGAGGGCCGTACTTTTTGGAGGCTGCATTGGGTTTCGTTCAAAATAAAATAAGTCATTTTGATGATGTTTACTCATTGGGATTTGGGCGCCATCATTGTTAGAAGCATTTGCATTTGTTTTCAGGTCATTTGGAGGAGTTTAAAGTGTTTTGTGAGCATTTTAGTGGTTTGCATAGTTGCTAGTCTGTCAAATCAGATTATAGAAGTTTGTCATTTTGAGTTGGTTTTGTGTGGATTGAGTCATTTGGTGATAGGAGTGATACATTACTTATTTGTAGCATTGAGACATGTTGGCGTTTCAAATCGCACTTCTAGAATGCGTTTTGGAAACAAACAACTGTGTAGTAAACTGCTCTTCAAATTAGGAGGGGAAGCTCCCTCTTTCGCTGAGTTTGCATAAAGAAAGTAAAGTAAAGCTAATTTGCCTATCTTTTTTATTCAGTTGCGAGAACACAAGGTTATAGAACTCTAAATGTTGCAGCTGGGGTTTTCCCTTTAATGAAACTTAACAAGTACAACTAACTTACGCTATTGACGTTTCTAGCCTCTCAAGAAACGCAGAGCAAGAGAGTTAGAAATGAACGAGATTGATTTTCTGACACAGATACTTAAATGAACTTTTCTCAACATACATCTACTGAATTTCAATGCAAGTTGAAAAGGAGATCATATAAGCATTACACAATAAACGAAAATCTGAGACTTTATATCGGGGCAGCAAAAACACGCTCAGGACTTTATATTCTCAAACTTCGAGCACAAGATTTCAATTCTGGGACAACAAGTTATGGAAAAATACACGCAACATGTGATCAAACCAGATTATCACTTGACACAAGACACATGTACTGAACAAGGATTTGCAGCTAAAAGAGGCATGCAAACTTGCCCTTAACACAAAGTGAACTGAAACTAATCGATAACAAATGTGAAGGCATAAGCTCAACAATTCTGTTATCACAAGCACAGTTAAAGAAAATGAGCAAACACTGCTCTTATTTATAGCTAAGCAGAGGAATAGGGAACCCTAAAATCTCCTTGCTTTTACAACTAATACTTGCCAACATGCAAACTTTATTTCTTAACCTAAAGAAGATAACATCTAACACCTAAGAAAGCATCAAAAATAGAAAGTGCCAACTCATTACAATTGTTTTCTTTCTCTTCTCAAAGAATAAATAAGAATTATGACCAGAATAGAAAGAAAGCTAGAAAGAAGCTTCTAGAAGAAAGCTGATTTAAATCTCGATCACATCTGCTAAAAATAGGGCAACTGTATCCTTTGTGGGAGTGTCAATACTATTAATAACAAAATGCCGCTTTTCCAAGATTTCTTTGCCATTTGCAATAGATCTTAGGAAATCTTCACTCTCATTGGCCGCTTTCTCGAACTTTGCTGACATCATCGAAAACTGACTCATTCTTCTGTCACTGCTATCACTGCCATGAACAACACTCTGAAACTGTGTTTGGACTTCATCAAGCCCAAAATAGGAACCATCATCCTGACAATACTGGCAAGGAATTGCTGCAACAAACTCTCTTATGAACTCGAGAGCACCAATAACCCTTTGCTTGTATGCAACAAACTCCTCGGATATTCTTTCGTATGTCTTAACCTTGAAAAAATAACCTTCTTTCCACTCCAAAATCTGTCTTTTATGTTCTTGTGTAACAGTAGAGCCATATGCCACACCTAAATCTGCAATTATGATTTCATGCATAGGCTTGACCTCTGCTACCAACTACTCAAAATCCTAGATACCTTGACGTAAATCATGAGCATTGTATCTCAGCTGAAAGATCTGTGCCATAATCTTTTTTCCTCTGATAATGAATTCTTCAATCCATTCATGAGTTTGTTTCCCACAAATAACCAACTGTCTCAATTGTTGCTGATCAACTGGTGTCTCTAAAACTTGGAGTAGCAACTGTGTTGTTTGTGAAGTGCCCTGAATGAGATTAGAAATGTATAACCGGAGTTGACGATTTTCATCCTTGAGGGCTGCCTTGTCTTCTCCGTCTTTTTGCACTCTTTCCTGAATGTTTTCTGATACCATCTTGAACAAACTCATGTTAGCATGTCGGGTACTCTTGCCAAGATTTGCCTTGACCATCACGAAATCATCCATATCCACCTCATCCCTGTTTTTATCTTCAAGAGGTGTAGCTATCTCCATGACCATCTCACCATCGGGATTTCTCTCAAAGTGCATTTGTTTCTTTGCCTTTTTCTTGGGTGCTTCCTGGTAGACATTGAGATCATCAAGATTCACTTGATATGAAGGCCTTCGTCTTATCCTTCCCAAGGAGCTCTCAAGCCAAAATGTGGTATTTCGACTAACATCCATAGGAAGTACAACTGCAATCTCATCTTCTACCTCCTCGTCTTCCAAATCACTGTGAATTGGTGAAAACCTCGGGGATGGCAAAGGATCATGTGACAAAGGCACATCTTCTATTTCCTCCTGAGTTATGGGCTCATGTTTCCATCATTGGCTGCTCCTGTATCACTATACCTGTGAAGTCCAACCTCTTTTATGCATTCTTTGTTGACTTGCTGCCCTTTACAACCTCCTGACCTTTTCCTTTCGTCTTTGACTGAGCTCTAGAAGAAGAAGGAAGTGATGAATGAACCTTTGGCGGCTCTGCTATAGGAATAGAATTCTTCCTCTTAAGGACTAAGAAAGTTTTACTGTATTCAACAACTTGACGAGTCCTTTCCTCCATTGAGATGCATTCTTTATTAGCCCAATTAACCTGTGGAAGAGGTTGTTGCTCGATCTGCTTACGAGTGTAAGTTGGGAGAAGCATGTCTCCGTCATCATTTGATAACCCCTCAATATCCTTGGATAAGCAATCCTTCATTTGATGAAGAGTGAGTCTACTATTGCTACGCCTTCGGACTTCGACTTCATCTCTGCAGTTGGCCCAAAAATTCCCTAGTGCGAGCACATGAGCGAAGTTTTGACCAAGTCTGGCTGCATAGACACCATGGGGATCATAAGATTGTCTCTCGCTGAAAGGCTTGAGACCAAGTCTAGTTAACTCGTTACCCATTATCTTAGCATCAACCGATGACCTGCACCTGTAAATTCCTAATGCAAAAGGGAAGCTGAAGGCTGGTTTCTTTTTGTTTCGCAAGCGGGTGTGAACATCTGATACTTGCCTAAGAAACTCCATACACACAACTTCATCCGACCGATACCTTGGTAACATGAGGGGAGCACCAGAATAGCCATAGACTCTCAAGTAAGTGAAAGTAGCAAACTGAATATACCAATCTGCCCATTCTGACATCACTACCCTGGCAATAGATGAAATGCGTACATGTAGCTCATTATCCAGGTCACACATTGTATACATTAGGAATGCTTCATTCACTCTTTTGTAATGATGTGATGATGCAACAAACTCCAGTTGAGTGTAGTAATTGTAGACATGTTGAACATTTAAGGATCCCTCAGTGTTTAACCTTTTGAATTTGCCTTGGAAGGCAACTAGGTAGACTAGGTAGGAGATCATGTGGAATTCATGCCTGTTAAAATACTCAGGTATCTGATGATGAAGGCACTCACTGATCAATGTAGGCCAGTCATAGAATTCCGTCTTCTTCATGATGTGAGGTATCATGTAGAACATCCAGGGCTGAAACTTAGTTGCATCTTCTTGGCCTGTGATCCGGTTGAGCAAGGTGATGATAATGGCAATTTCCTCCTTAAATTCGCCTCTCCCAACATTCTTTGGCAATGTCTTATGTTTTTCCCTCATCCATTTTGTTGCAACCTTCTTGTTGTACTTGTTTTTATCCATTTCCCATACTCTTTCACATTCATCTCGAGAGATAGTGACACTTCTGGGCCAAGGTGGAATAGAGAAACATCTTTCTATCACATCGGGCTTTAGGCTGCAAATAGTTCTCTCGTCCACTGACTGAATCTCCCTCATTGCTGGATTGCAATGCTTGATGCAAGCAATTACGAACTCCAAGCTTTGAACTGAAAAAGGAATGGATGCTGCTGCAAGAAGACTTGAATGGCCAAGGTGCCTGATGGTAACATTGCCTGCGTCTTCCAAAGCACACAGATTGAACACTGGCTTAATGTGGTATAAGTCAGTTTCAGTTGTCTCGATGAAATCATGATACAGTGCTGATTTAGTCTTAAACTTTGTGGGAGTGTACTCCATTCTGCAAAACTCGAAGATTGACTGTGAACACGCCTATGTTCTGACAATTTTTGCACAACTTTCTATTTATAGCTTGCTGATTTTCTTCATCAAACGGATGAATTTTTTGGAAATTTTTCTGAGATATGGGTTTTGTTTAGAATTTTGTTACAAGCAAACCCAGATCGTCCGTTTTTGAAAATTCTGAATGTAGACTGAAAAAACAGTAAACCCTAATTTACTCTGAAAAAGTAGAAAAAAGCGAGCATCTAGGTATTTTTCAGAGGCACATTCTGGATGAACTCATTTGATTAGATTTTGAAAACTTCGAAGTTTCACTGAAAAAACTGTGATATGGGTTTTGTCCAGAAGAATATTTGAAATAGACCCAGAAGATTGGAAGTTGTAAATTTTGAAGTTTTCTCTACCATGCAAAATAAAAAGCAGCTGTTGCAACCTTGAGAAAATTCTTCAAAAAGTTATCCAGAAGATAGAACTAGTATAAACCAACTCGCTGAAAATTGAAAATAGTAACCTTTTTCTTCAAAGAATTGATGTTCTGGATGAAAAAAACATGAAGAATCAAATTTTCTCATGTGCTGATCTGAAAATTTATGAAAAACCAGCAAGTTTAAGTTCTTGAATCTTGAAAAAAAAGGTTTGAAGTTGCTCTATTTCACCTTAGAGGCCACCTACAAGAAAATGAAAAATAAAACACAAAGGTGCATTTAAATAAGCTTTGTCTTGAGTGAAACAACCTTCTCAAACCCTAATTTGAGTTTATGCAAAGAACTTAGATGTTTTTCATCATCTTCAATTTTTGAAAATTTCAAAAATTTGACTAAGGCATTGGAACTTGGGTGCCCTTCTTGAGTTGAGGCGCTTAACTCCTCTAAACTTAGCCATTTTTTCATTGTTTTCAACTTCTCCTCAATTTTCAACCCTAGTTTGATCCTATCTCCCGACTTCCAGATTGATCCGACGGACGAACTGAATGTTTCACCATGGAGCCTGATTGAATCCGACGACATTGTTTTGGAGACATCTTTTGACAAAAACTTCTTTTGACCCTTCAAATTGTCGGGTGCCTATCTCCTCCAGGGGTGCCCACTATCTCGAGTGTTAGCCATTTTAACGATCTTCAAATTTTTGCTTGTCTTCTGACCTTCAGATGAATTCATGATATTAGGCATTGTGTTGATCTGAACGACTGGTTGACAAGTTCACTGGATAGTTAAGAAGATTCTGGAAGGGGTCTCCTGGACATTGCATCTCTAAAAACTGACATTTGAAGCCTCAAAACCCTAGGCGCCTTTCTTGAGTGGAGGTGCCTAAATTCTCCAAAGTTAGCTTTTATTTTGAGTTTTTCACTGTTGCTTTCGACTTCTATCGTTTTACTCACTTTTTCTCCTTTGTTCAACCTTTGATATTAGATGATTGTGAGCTCCGACGAGCGTGCTGATGATTGCATTGGAAAACTTGATCAAATCTGACAAAGTCACGTTGGAGGTGCCTTCAGCAAATTCATTCTTTTAACACCTTAAAAACTTAGGCACCCTTCTTTTCCAGGGGCGCCCACTTTCTCCAGTCTTAGAATAATTTTCATCCTTTTCACCTTTAGAGTTTGAACACCTCTTTTCATGGCTCCTATTCGATTTGAGTTTGCTGGCAGCTGAGTGATCGGATGAGCTGACAAAGACACCCACTATGAAGTTGACAGGAAACTGAACAACGTTGCCTGGGAGAGTGAACCTCTGACTCTATCATCTGACCCTTTGAAAAGATGGGCGCCCTTCTTCTCCAGGGGCGCCCATGGCAGGCAAACTTAGCCACTTTTTGCAAATTTCAAAATCCTTCCTCATTTGACGTGCCTCCTTTGAGCTTGGCTGCCGAAACAAAAAAATTTCTTAAGGCATGAAGGCTTGGGCGCCCAAACTAAGTAGGGGCGCTTGGATTCACCAGCCTTAGTCAAAATTTTGCATTTTTCAACTTTTCCAGCTTCTCTCTGTTCTCCGTTTCTCGTGCTTGTTCATCTTTGATAGCTTCCGTTCAGCTTGAACTTCTGATTCTAGCACCTAGCAGCTGACTGACCTCTATTGATGACCTTGGATCTCTAGAAAAAACTTCCGAAAAAGCAGAATAGACCCACTAGAGCAAGATTGATCTTTTCGTGATTCTGACTGCACCAGCCTGATGAGGAAGTATTTTGAGCCAATTAAAATCAGTCTTAACCCTAGAAGCCAAACATTCTATTTTTAGAAAATTTTGCTAGTATCCGTTTCGAAAGAAACCCAAAAAAACCCAAAAACAGTTTCTATTTTTAGAAAACTGCTAAAAATAAAAATTTTCCTAAAATTTAGGGACGAAAAACTAAAATTTGGGTTTTATTGGTTTGATCGTTTTGAGCCAACCCAGATTGTCAGATTTTTGAAAATTTCAAGTTTTTGACCCCCATGCAAGACATACAAACCCCAATTTTGACCTTTTTGACAGATTTCGACAAGACTTTAACCCATTTCTTCAAAATGCCTAAGTGTAGCAAATTTTTTAATTTGGGGTACAATAAGACATCTTCAATACATAGCTATTTGCAGGAATTCTATATCATTGTAAGGCTGCACAGTAGTACTATCAGCTATCTTTCCTTCTTACTGAGTTGCATCGTGATTCCCACGATTGTGGAAGAGATTGGTCTTGTTCCAGTCTTTTTTTACAACACTTTCCTTTCTGTATTGCCCGTTGAACAAGCGGAAGGGGTAGGCAAGCTGCCCATTTACTTATTGTACTTGCATTGTAATCATCATATTGCTGATCGGCTGAGCCGTCACCAATACATAAGACCCCCAACACCATATGTTAGCACCTTACCTACCTTGGGTTTGAGTGCAGATTCTTGGGTTGGGTTACTTTCCAACATTGTTCTTTCTTTGAGCATTGAAGATCCTCGGCGCCATATGACAACACTTGTTCCATCTTAGGATTGAGTGTGCATTCTTGGCGTAGAGTTACGTTTTAGTAGTTGGTTTGGATTTGAGCTACCCTTAATGGGTGCTTGTTGTATTGAGTTGCCATTTTAAAAATTGAAAAAATTGGTTAGCACATTTCATAAGGATCAAAATTTTTTCTCAGAGTGAGGTGACATTGCTTGAGGACAAACAATTTTGGGAAGGGTGGACTGTAATGTCCTCGATTTAGCCCCACGCTCTTCAGTTGGATTTAGCCAATTTCCAAAAACTCGTAGGCTAAGGAAAATTGAAAATTAGGGTTTCCTATTTTATAGGAGGTTTTAGATACAGTTTTGAGGGCTTGCATGCGAGAGTTCTTGATGCATGTCTAGTGGAGTTTTCTAGGTTTTCAGAGAGCTTCAAAATGGTGTATCATGCATCTCCATCTGACAACCTTTCCAGGCACTTACTATTTATAGTAAGTCATGTTGGCTTCCCGGTTTGTGCTCAGAAGGCATTTTGGAAACACTTACTATTTATAGTAAGTCATGATTATTGCTCAGTTGATGTTCAGATGAAGCTTTGCAAACTTACTATTTATAGCAGTTTGCTATTTTTGGTAAGTCTATTTATAGCAAGATCATTCTAGCAGCGGGTCAATCTTCTACAATTCACATTTCTATTTTGGGCAGTGTGGTTGATCAGTTTGGCTTTTTGTTGAGTTTGAAGTAAACTTACTATTTTGGAATTTGCTATTTTTAGTAAGTCCATTTGTGGTAGTAGCATCATTTTCAGCTTGGTTCAGCTTGGCTGATTTCAATTTGCTATTTTTAGCAGTTTGGGTGTTGCTTTTGGCTACCTCCTTTGGACTAAGTTTCAACACTTAGTCAATTTTATGTTTTGAGTTTGTACCCCGGTGCCTAGGTGATCAACTTTAAGTTGTTTTTAAAAGGGGGCCTTTAATGTGGACGTCCAAGATGAAAATATTAATATCTTTATTAATGTTTTAAATGCTCTCAAAAGGTGGACGCCAAAGAAAGGAGATATTAAAGTATTTAAAATATTTAAAAGTGCATTTTTTGGTGATTGGCGTCCCATGAAGGAATTGAAGAGTTTTCTTTGTGGGAGTTACAGTTGATTCATTTGCCCAACTGAAGCTTATATATTGATGCCTTGTGGAGAGTTGATTATGCTTGAATATTTGGTAAAGTTATGCTGCTGGATTATTTCTAGACCTGACTAAAGGGAAGCTTAGTAAACCTGGCTAAGAGGAAGCTTAGCAAATTCATCTTTCTTCGAGCCTAAAACTATGGTTTCTTAGAAAGATTTCTGAAGATCATGCTTCATTCAGAAGTGTGGATAAAGATTCATTGTTTGAATTATTACAAGCAGGTTGCTGATGTAAAATTTGTTTGTATTGCTGAAGATGTTCATGGCTGGAGCAAACTTCTGTTGATAGCTTCGCCACTAAATTTTATCTGGTTCTGGGTATTGGCTCATGCTATTCCACTGTGGAGGGCACTCAGATTTGAATACTGAGATTTGAATTTTTGAGAGAAGGTCGACCCTTCCTGGAGGCCGTACCATCTCTTGGAGTGCATTGGGATTCGTTCCATCTGTATTTGTTGTGTTTGGCTTGAAATTCTTCTTGGAGTTTGGATGCCTGCCTTCTAGTTGTTGTTCAACTATGGTTTGGAGGCTTTTTGAGCTGTATTGGAGGAGAAACGTCCATTTTGGTGAAATTTTGCCTTGCTGGTCTGATTTCTGTATTTGACTGTTTCTTATCAGACTTGTTAGTTTTTGATATATTGCTGGTTTGTGCTTCATTTCTATATCATTTTGGCATTGTAAATGTTAGAAGTTGATTACTCTAACCATTGGTAGATTTTGGAAGCTTATCTTTGATATTTGCAGCCATATCTCATTGTTTGTAAAATTGGTTTAGTAGTATTAACAGCTAATTTAATTATTGCTGCAAATTATTAGTTTGTTTTACACTCCCACAAATAAGTGGTTGAGTTTTAATAATTCGTCTTTATTATTGTTTTTTGCCCCATGAAATAAGTGGTAGAGAGGATTAAATACTCCCCACCGAATAAGTGGAAGTGTGGTTTCATGGCTGCCTTGCCGCCTTATTAAGTGTAATAATCTCACCCACTGAATAAGTGGATGCCTGCGTTCAGCAGATGAATGTTCTTCCTATTCAATTTAGTTTAGAAGCTGATTATTATTTCAAGCCAACGCTAATCAATGTTTGGTGCTGGTTCATTGTGTTAAAATTCAAAAAAAAAAAAAGGGGGAACACTACAAATCTGCCAAAGGATTGGTAAAGGAGAAGGTGAAGGATGAGCATGAGAATGCATGATGGAGAGCTTTTGTCCATTTCTTAATCATTCTATGAAGATTATAGTTATAAATATTATTCAATGTGAATTTTGTTTTAGAATGCTTATTTTTTGTGCTATAACTCTGTTATGTACTGATTGGCTTTAGCCTTGTCTATGGACTGCTCACACACACATGTATAGGTTTACCATTTAAGTTTACTCATGTCTATATGCATGTATATATATACTGAAAAAAATGTGGAGAAGGATATTCAACCAAATAAATTAGCCACTTGCATTACTTGATTGCTGTGCTAAAATGTGTAAGACAGATATTTTATTATCAGAACACTTGAAAACTTGCAACTTCTTGCTGGGCTAAAAATACAAATGCCACATGTCTAGAACTTCAATAATATGACAGAAATTTCAATAGTTGGCAACTTAAGAAATCACTCCCTCAAACCAAAAAGTCTTTCATATTGTACATCAAATGATCACACTATAAGTGTATAAGATCTACATAAGAAATATAACTTCAATTTGTTACATTATTTCATTTTATCGTTATGCATAAGACCAAATGTTCCAATGCAGCGATAGGAATTAGTTGTATGAATATTGAAGATCTATTCAATTGTTGCTTAAGTATTTAATAACTAAATAATCTAATCTGTCCTGGCTAGCAGCTATTTCAAATGAGTCAAAATGGACACCCTGAAAACAAGGACGATATATACAATCAACGAATAATCTACTTGGCAGGTACTCTTTTCTTGAAGCTTTCTTGCAAGCTTTGGGTTCTGCTCATAATACTTCTTGCAATGCCAGATTTTCTTCTGATTGAATTTTTTTCCCAAGTTAATTTCATGCTGCCTTCCAGAGTACCTGCAGGCAATCCATTATGCAAAATTTCCACCTTGAACAATGTGGGTTCACGAAGACCTCTTCTATATGCAGATACCACTGGTGCCAAGGGTATTAATGTGAAACCTGCATCATGAAAAATGAGGTAACCATCTACGATTTTTAACAAAATAACTGCAAATCTTAGGAAACATTGTTAGCACCTTCTTGACACATAACACTACATAACTTGATGGGGACTTGGTTGGGGCTTAGGTTATCAAAATCCTAATTTTGTGTCAAGCTAAATATCTACCATTTTTAATATTGTTTGTAGAATGAAAAAGAGATAAATATTCTTCTCTTGGAAGATTGATGTGTTGGCCCCCCATTATATTTTTAGGTCTTGGCAGTAAGCAAAAAAAAAAAATCGCACATCTTAACACACTTAAAACTTAAACTTCCAAGGTCAGTTTTTGGATGATTGGCATAGTTGAACAATTGTTGTGGTGCTTCTTGTAAAAGTTGACATTGTTCACAGCTTCTCTGTTCCTAGAATTTCTTAGCACCTTTGTAATGTATGTGGATATAATTCAATCAGGGATATAGGAAACAATGAAATGGTGTGGATGGTACAACAAATTGACAGAATTGCTGATCAACACTATTTGGGTTTGACACTGAAAGATCAGGTTGCATAACACATGGGATGCTCCTAACTCTAAGGGGCCCATCCTAACTGGATATAGCTATCCACTGACCAGAAAGAAGAAGAGGATGATATACTTTAGGCAAACATTAGAGGATGTGCTAAAAAGGATAGACTAGGAACATACAAGAAGAGGGAAGAGGTGCTCCGGTTAAGAGTATAATGTGTCTCTTCAAGTCTAATTTAATTACTTTTAAAGTAAAGACTTAGACGATAAAAATCAACCAACAACACTTCACATATCAAAAAAGAAAACAAAGACAAGCTTGACTTGTCAAGTGAAATTGACAAACTGAGGGTAGTACAAAAGGAAAGCGGATCATCCTTAGTAATATGACATTTGGGAAGGTCTATCATGTATTTCTTGTAGAAAGACACAAAACCAATGAACAACACACAAAGAAAACTACCTTAAACTAATCTAAACCTACAACTAAAACTCTAAAATCATAGAAACAACACTAAGGGATTGTTTATTGCAAGAAAGGGAGTGAAGGCACTGCTCATAATTTTGACCATTGTTTCTCTAAGTTTCTAAGATGGGGGGAGGTGGCTTCAGGGACAACAACTTTTTTCCTGAATTTCAGTGGCAGTGGGGGACAACTATTAAAATAACTTAAACAAACAAAACACAGCTGAAATTTTAAAAAGTAAATACAATGTGTTGTATTTGCAATGACAATTCTCCCTCTTTTAGCATTTTACAATGCTTTTAGCTTCTTTTTCCTAGTAACTTTTTTTCTTTCTTGCACCTAATGGAGTAGGTTGTCTAGTCTTGAAAGAGTAGACACCCCCTGCAAGTCTCCAAATCCTTAGGATGTCAGGGATGTCACTTGAACCACAGTGATTTTCTGATCCCTCATGACCTCTAAGACTTGCATATCAATAGACAAAGCATGAGCTTGGAAGACTAATATGGAAGGTTTTGCAATGGAAAACAAATGTTAAAGGCTTCTATGACTTTTAATCAACCATTTCTGACCCTAGCTTTCCTCTACAAGCAAAGGTGGTAAAAATGTCAGTTGCGATAGGGTGAAACAACCATGAAAGAAGCATAACCATCTATACGAATAAAGTAGTATTCATGTTGCAGAATGCATTAAACCTATAAACCTTTCACTAAGATCTACACAATAGAAAATCGACAGAAGGAAAAAATTGTAGAATAATGATAGCTAACCAAATTAATTACAAAGTACATATGAGCCCTTGCTTATAGTAAACAAGAGTGAAGCTAAAAAGGCATGATAGATGGAAGTTAATTAAACCTGATCTATCATATTAGAATCGGTAGCAAAATGGGAAAATGATTGGTTGACACAAGTAGATGACTCAAACTACCTAAGTAAACTTATGTAACTAGAGTGAATATAAATAAAGATAACACTAGTCTAGTGAAAAATACAAAACACCTAACCTAGTGTGAACACACCAACATAGTCAAGGCAATTATGAAAAAGAAACCACTAGGGCAATTACATTGTGACAGAAGTTATGCTATTGCCATCACAATGTTTGCTGCCTTCTAAAACAAAGTTAAAGTGAGAAAAAAATTGGAACATGATAAACTAGGAAAGCTAGAGACATTGAAATGGACTGAGGTGAAGTTCAACAAATGAAATTGAGCTGGATGCAAGTGATGGAGGACAGGCAGCTTAGCAAAGGCTAAACACGTTGAAAACACACACTTTGCATAAAGATCCATCAGTCATCAGTGCATAAGAATGTGGCATTGCAAAAAAGTTGAGTTGCATTCAGTGTTATAGATGTAGGTCCGTTTTAGTAATGAGTATTCAAAAAACTAAATTATTTCAAGTAACTACTTTGTTCAAGAGACAACATAGAGCTGTAGGGCTTCATGTAAATCATCATTGAGGCCAATTTATAGTAGATCTATGGTATTTTGAATTTTCTATTTAATATCATAATCTATATACATTTATTTTTTCATTTGTTCCTCTCCGAAAACATATGTATTTCTTTTATGAAGTTCAATTTGAGAATGATTGGTTACTCTAGAATTCATTACCCAAACTATCATTGGCTGATGCATAATCGTAGTCAAGCACTTGGATCATCAAATATTCCTTTTCTAGCCGCTGAAGAGAAAATGTGGAAAGAACAATAACTGGCAAATCCTGCATTTGAAAAGTAGCAAAACTCAAAATAATTGCGTCAAAAGAAATATCCTTTATGTAAAGTTTGAAAATGTGATCATAAATATGCTTTCACTGTTTAATAAAATCTTGTAAATTATCAATTTAACTATACATGCTAGGAAAATTAAAGTTAATGTTTTGCTAAGCAATGTGATAAGATGAACAAATGGGACCCAAATGAAGTTTCAGTATTCCAACTATGATTTGGTTGAAATTATAATATATATCTAATGTGCATATTTGAAACACAATAGTAAGTCATATAGATAACTGAAAAAAAAAGGACTAACAATACATGCATACCTAAGACACATATTCCCCTTATAAGTCACCCTTCACATGACTAGTCCTTGAATACCAATTCTTCATCATAAATAATTCTAGGGTAGGAATGGCAAGGGATAAGGGGGATGTGTTTTGAGGATGGATTTTTTTAGGCCATTTTAGCAAATGATGGGGGGCAACAAGGGGATGACTATTAAAAAAATAGGGGAAATTTTATAAATATAGGAAAATTTCATTCATATGATGACATTGATAAGTCAATCATCACATGCATTATGATCCTTAGTACATTAGAGTTCAATTGGGAGTTCATGTAATATCCCTAGTTGGAAAACTTACAAAACATGCAATTTTTTTAGTTTGTGCAAGCTTAAAAAATTATGGAATATAAAATGTAGATGCCAAACTGATGCAGTAGGGGGAGGTCCTACAACACAACCTATCACAATTTCAACAAAAAATCAACTATTAGATCTCCAAGTTCACAATTTCTCTCTTTCTCAACTAGTGCTCTTCAATCCCTTGTAGCACTACCAACCCCTTCAATCGGGTGAAACTCCTTGATTCAATTCTTCTAGACCAAGACCTGAACCTTTTCAAAGACCCATTTGGACATATTTTAACATATCAGAAACTTGACCATGGTTACTTCAGACCAATACCCTAAAAAACCAAAATTTCACTGTTTTAGGCCTCCAACTAGCCCTCTTTTACAAAGAGACTTGTCTCTAAACGTCTGAAAACTCTCTGAAACCCTTGGTTAGCAATTCCTCACATGTCAAAACCCTAGGATCCACTATTACTTCTTAGAAACTCAACCTCCAAGGCGCCTAACTCTAAAACCCTCCTTTTTAGCCTAAAAACTAGGGGTTTATTTAAAAACGTACTTCCCAACCACTCCAGAACTTATCAATTGCTCAAACACGCCTAATTAGACCTGCACATACTTAAAAATTCATTACATGAACAGTTCCATCAACAATTCTTCAAAACCCTCCTTTAACCCATCATTTTCATAAGGAAAAATGCACTTTTTACCCTAGGGCATCACTCCAATTCACACAAAATGCTGTTCCTGCCTACCAGACCATGCAAGCACGCATATTACAACATTTTGGACCCATTCCACGAGTCACAACAAGCACAAAAAGTGGAATGGGTCAATTGGCCATTTTAGATGACTCTCAACACCAAAAATTGTGCACAACAGAGGTAGCAGCAATAAAACGAAGAGAACTCACTCCAAACTCAATGTCAGACCTTCAGAATAGATTTATTTGAAAGCTAACTCAAACTACCACACTTTCCAATTGATTTCATAGCATAACTCGGGCTGTGCAGGCTGTACAAAATGAAGAAAGACTGAAAAACTTGAAAAATGCAAGAAATAACGTTGTTTTTGTATTGAACTTCACAAAACAAACTTCAACAACCTTTGTTCGAGCGTTGGAAGGCTTTTTATACATTTTTGAACTCAAACCAACCTTCCCCAACATTCATAACTACCTTTCAACTTCTCTTGACCCTTCAAATTCCCTAAAAGTTGCATTTTTGACAATTTTTGACAATTTGTGCAAGATTGCAAAACTACCAACCTATCAACTCTAAATGACTCCAAATCAACTTATTACATATAGAATGGTCTCACAAGACTTTATTTAGAGCGAAATGACTCATATTACTCCAACCACCTAGTTTCACCTATTGACCAACCAATCAACCTTCAAATGAACAAATTTGCATATAAGGGTTAGGTGCTCCTGCACCATACAACCCCACTGAAAAAAAACTCATGCCACATGAGTTGGGTCTGGTACCAACTTCTCCAAGCTTCAAACATATGCCTCTGGTCTGCAAACACCTTCCATTGGTCCATACACTGTGCACTTCCAATCTGCTCTGCATCTTCAACTTTGACACTGTTTGCATATGAATTTGTCTTCATCTTTGCTTTCAATCCCGATGATGGTCTCTCACCTGCTCCTTGACCAAAACTTGATTGTATTCATTCTTCTATACCTGCAAACAAACAATTATTAGAAATTCCATGAAGTGACTTCTAATTCATCTCATTTTCAGGCTTGCATTTGCTCTGATTGTCTTGTCCAATCTGTCCTTTCACCATTGTCACAAAACTTACTATCTTATCAACACCTTTTATCCCTGTACCTGTAGAAATCATTTGTCTTTTATCCTTGCTCTCTACCAAAGGACACACTACTGTACCAACCAAGACATTACCATGCCAATCAACTATCAATTCATCCTTTACTCTTGATCCAAACAAAGCATTCTCAGACCTCAAACTGATTGTAGAACTCACCTTTGTGTCTTCATCTACAACATTTACAAATTCTTTCTTCCCACACATGATTACCTTTGCCTTACCCTTATCATCTTCCACCAAAGGAGTTAAAACAAACTTGCATCCATCTTTTTCTATGGTGTATGTGTTCTCTCTCCCATCATACATTTCATGCATGTCATATTGCCAGGGCCTACTTAGGAGTAAATGACAACAATCCATAGGAAGAATATCCCAAACTACCTGATCTCTATAACCCCCAATCTGAAATTCAACCACAGCTTGTTCATTGACCAACAAAGATTGCCCATCACTCAACCAAGACACTTTATAAGACAACTTATGAGGAACTTTTTGCAAATTCAATTTGTTAACCATCTCACTTGACACCATATTCTTTGTAGAACCAGAATCAATGACAATTTTACATACCTTATTCTTGCATTTACATGTGGTCTTGAAAAGACTCTTTCTTTGCAATGGTTCCACCTCTTTGGAGGTCCTCAAAAGTTGTTTTTGCAGCATCAAAGCTTCTCCAACTTCAGGGTTTGCAAGACGGCTTGATGAACTAATGTTTTCCTCTTCATCCTCTTGCACTAGTTGAACTCTCTTGTCACCTTTACTTCCACTTGATGAAGCACCAAACTTCTCAAGACACTTGTAGGATGGATGGCCAAATTCATTGCAAGGATAGCATCTACCTGAAAACACATTGTAACTCCTACCTCCTCCAAATCTGCCTCTTGTGCCTCTCCATCCACCTTTGAAATCAGATTCCTCTTGTCCCTTCATGGCATCTTCTTGTTTGTCATTGTTTGGATTTGAATTAGGCATAGATCCTCTACCTCTTGATGCATTACCTCTGCCTCTAACTGCTTTGTCTTGTCTTGTCTTCATTTTCTCCTCCACCCCGATTGCCATTTGATAACATTCCTCTACATTCCTAGGGTTAGCCAAAACCAATTCATCTTGTATGTTGAATCTCAAACCACACATGTATCTAGCAACTTTCTCATCCTCATTCTCATGATGACTAGACCTCAAACTTAGTTTATAAAACTCTTCAGTATAAGACTTAATGTCCATTTCCTTTTGCCTTAAGCCTTGCAATTTCTTAAACATTTGAACTTGATGATCCTTGGGTAAGAATTTACCTTTGAGTTTTGATACCATCTTGTCCCATGAGGTAATTTTGGACTTTCCTTGCTTCCTTCTCTCTAATTGAAAATAATCCCACCATACCAAAGCATGGTCTTGCAACTTTGTCTTTGCAATATTTACCCTCTACTCCTCAAGAACCTCATCACACTCAAAATGGTTATCTAATGCAGCAATCAAATCAAGTAACTCTTCATCATTTAGATTCCCACCATACTTTTGAACATCAATTTTTACCTTATGCTTGTCATTCTCAACTGCCTTCAACAACTTTGCAATTCTTTGATCCTCAGGGTCAAACTCTTCTTCCATATCTTCAAACTCTTCATCTTCCTCTTCATCTGACTCACTCTCTTCCACATCCCTTCTTTTGTTTGTCTCCAAGGCTATAATTCTTTATTCCAACTCTCTAATCTCTCTAGCATGTTTGTCTTTCATCTCCTTCATCTCTTTAGCCATATCTTTGTTCTTTGGAGGCATCTTTGAATACTGAACTCTTCACTTCTTCCTTGTTCTTCACAACCTGCAAAATGCAAACAAAACCTACTCCCTGATGCTCTGATACCACTTTGATGCAGTAAGGGGTGGTCCTGCAACACAACCTATCACAATTTCAACAAAAAATCAACTATTAGATCTCCAAGTTCACAATTTCTCTCTTTCTCAACCAGTGTTCTTCAATTCCTTGTAGCACTCCCAACCCCTTCAATCGGGTGAAACTCCTTGATTCAATTCTTGTAGACCAAGACTTGAACCTTTTCAAAAACCCATTTGAACATATCAGAAACTTGACCATGGTTACTGAAATATACCGAGCCAAATTTTTCAAATTTTCAATAACAGTAAGCAAAGCAACACACATCCGTTAGGGTTAGCACTTAAACCAAAACGATGCGGAATTCAACTCTAACCAAGAATGTGCCGGATGACGACGAGCATATGGTTAGAGGATCTCAAAGCAATGCTGAATAAATAACTCTAACCAAGAATGCGCCGGATGACGACGAGCATATGGTCAGAGGATCCTTATCTTCTATTATGCTGAAAGTAAACTCAACACCCAGAATGTGCTTTCAAACCCGGAGTGGGAATGGAGCTACCATAGGGCAGAGATGTAAGATATTACAATGCAAATCAAAGTAAATAGGCGGCAAGCCAGCCTCTTCCACTTATCCAGCGGGTATTACAATGAAATAACAGAGAAAAAGTAAGATTGCTGACAGTATTACTGTTCAGCTTACAATAATTAGAGATTTGCCTGCCAAATACATAGCATAAGAAAGTCTAACAATGCTGCAATATAGTATAATGTCTCTTCAATGATCACAAGGACTTTCAACCCAAACACAACTCAAAAGATAGACTTTACGCAAGCTGATATGACAGAACAACAACTTAATATGCATAACCAGCAACCCTAGAATCCACTAAAATGCTCACAATTCACTCAATACTTTCCAGAATGACATGAGACTTGATGCAAAAGAAAGCTAGGTTGATGACAATGAAGACTAGACAAAGAAACAACTGAAAAATTGAAGTATTTTTTTTTCTAAACACTTGCCAGGCAAAACAGAATAGTACAGCCTCAAGAAATGTTCTACCAACAAGATAAAATCCAAGACACCTCTAAAAATCTGCAACTTGGCATAGAGGGGCGCCCAAGGCTAGCAAATGCATGGGTAAACTACCCAGAACCAAAATAAATTCGCCCAAAGACTTATGAGTATAAACTTCAATCTGCAATACAAAAATCAGCAACTCCAGATTTGATTAAAATGCAAGAAACCGAACTACAAATGCAAAACAACTTCTACAATGCAAAATCTCACTACAAATCTCACTCAACTACAATCTAACTCTCCACTAGTTGCTGTCTTTCAAGCAAGAAGTCGAGCCAAGGCTAGGAGGCATTCATTCCTCGAAGCAATCCAGCACCATTTCGGCAGCATAACAATATTCCAAACATAAGATGATCAAATGAAGACCCAAGGCTCCCTTTTATAATTTTGAGAAGACACTTCCAGATGCTTCTAGAAGGTGCGCCCACTCCACAAGATGCTTTTAGGGTTTTGACTTGACCAAGTCTTCCTTCAAGATGGCGTCCCTTTTCATAAAGGCAATTTTCCTTTAATTTAAAATTATCTTTTCTCCAAAAGTTGGCGTCCAATTCCATTTGAGCAATTAACTTTAGGAAAAATCGCAATATGTTCCTCATGAGAGAATAACCCTCAAAGTCCCCTTCTTTAAAATGACTTAAAGTCATATTACTAGGACAAGGGGTTATTTTATAAAACAAAACATTATTGACTTTAAATAACTTATTTCTCCAAAATGAACCTCTTAAGCTAGAAATCAGGATCACCCAATGAACTGCAAGTGAAGGAAAGTTGACTGAGCTGGTGCTAATTGGACCACTGCTAAATATAGAATTTACTAAAAATAGTAAATTCAAGAAGTTGCTTAGAATGCAATGCATGCGCCACCATTGCGAAGCTCTCTGAAAACCCAGAAAGAATCCGCAATCCAAAATCCCAAACTCCAGGATGTAGCCGTCATAACTTACTAAAAATAGTAAGTCTGGAAAGGTTGCCCGACGCGGTTGCAAGTCATACCTCTGCGAAGCTTTCTGAAAATCCAGAAGGAATCCAGAATCCAAACGCCCAAACTCCAACAAGCAGAACCCTGAATCCTCAAGAGAACCCACCAAACAGTCGGAAACCCTAATTCTGCCTCTGACTAGCCGACAACACCTCAGGGATAGGCCATCGATCACTGAGAAGTGCAGTGCTAAAAATGGGGACATTACAGTTACTTCAGACCAATACCCTCAAAACCCAAAATTTCACTGTTTTAGGCCTCCAATTAGCCCTCTTTTACAAAGAGACTTATCTCTAAACGTCTGAAAACTCTCTGAAACCCCTGGGCAGCAATTCCTCACATGCCAAAACCCTAGAATTCACTATTACTTCTCAGAAACTCAACCTCCAAGGTGCCTAACTCTAAAACCCTCATTTTTAGCCTAAAAACTAGGGGTTTATTTAAAAACGTACTTCCCAACCACTTTAGAACTTATCAATTGCTCAAACACGCCTAATTAGACCTACACATACTTAAAAATTCATTACATGAACAGTTCCATCAACAATTCTTCAAAACCCTCCTTTAACCCATCATTTTCATAAGGAAAAATGCACTTTTTACCCTAGGGCATTACTCCAATTCACACAAATTGCTATTCTGCCTACCAAACCATGCAAGCACGTATATTACAACATTTTGGACCCATTCCATGAATCACAACAAGCACAAAAAGTGGAATGGGTCAATTGGCCATTTTAGATGACTCTCAACACCAAAAACTGTGCAAAACAAAGGTAGCAGCAATAAAACGAAGAGAACTCACTCCAAACTCAATGTTAGACCTTCATAATAGATTCATTTGAAAGCTAACTCAAACTACCACACTTTCCAATTGATTTCAAAGCATAACTCGAGCTGTGCAGGCCGTACAAAATGAAGAAAGGCTGAAAAATCAGAAAAATGCAAGAAATAACGTTGTTTTTGTATTGAACTTCACAAAACAAACTTCAACAACCTTTGTTCGAGCCTTGGAAGGCTTTTTATACATTTTTAAACTCAAACCAACCTTCTCCAATGTTCATAACTACCTTTCAACTTCTCTTGACCCTTCAAATTCCCTAAAAGTTGCATTTTTGACAATTTTTGACAATTTTTGACAATTTGTGCAAGATTGCAAAACTACCAACCTATCAACTCTAAATGACTCCAAATCAACTTATTACATATAAAATGGTCTCACAAGATCTTATTTAGAGCGAAATGACTCATATTACTCCAACCACCTAGTTTCACCTATTGACCTTCAAATGAACAAATTTGCATATAAGGGTTAGGTGCTCCTGCACCACAAACAAACAAAATGTTGAACAACAATATTTATTAACAACTAAGTTACCGATTCGCCTAAAAACGGCCCTGGATACGATTCGATACATACCGTATACGAAATTCAAGTATGGTACGCCTCAGATTTGTGATGTCCCCTCGCTAGACAGTTCTCGGGAACAGTGTGTTAGCCCTTTATTGGACCCTTGTGGGCTAGCCAGATTGGTTAGAGGGTCAGTGATACTTTCTGGAGAGTTTGATCGTTTTGGTTTTCAGAGCTCAGTGACTGGTTCACAGCAGGCGTTGGCATTTCAGGAGTCCACAGCTTCTGACGGCACGAGAATATTCTGAGTTTTGAGCGAGTTATGGAATTTTAAGTGATTAAGTTAATTATTTAACTTAATGCCTTTTTTATTAAAATCACATCGACTTTAATATATTTTATATCACTTAAAATGTTCAAAAGGGGATTTAATATTTTAATGACTTAAAATATTAAAAAGGTGCGCTCAAGTATTAAGTGGAAACTATTGAAAAAGACTTAATACAATATTAAAAGATTTTAATGATTGAAAAAGGCATATTTTTCTTGAAATGCGTGCCATTTGGGTATAAAGCATTTCTCTGGCAATAGAAAATCATCTTTTGACAATTTCACTTTGCCTTGTGCCATTTTCTCCTGTGCATTCTCCTGTGACCAAGGTTTGAACATTTGTCCATTGAGGAACAATAACTCTTCAGTGTTGAGTGCTTTTGAGGTTGTGAAAGATCAGCTGAATCAGTACAGTTGAGAGCTTCACACAGAGGTTCTACAGATACAGATAGAGGTTTTATATATTCAGATTTCTTATTGTTTGCAAATAAATGAGGGTTTCTTCATCATGAGGCGTCCTCTTCAGTAACTCTTCAATTATCATCTTTGTTTCTTCAGCAGTTGACTTGGCCGTACCTTTTTCCTTGGGTTTTGTGCTTCTCTGGAAAAGGCGTGTGAAGGGAACTTGATAAAACGTCTTCCTCTTTGCTCTTCTTTGTGCTTCTACTTTGGCGTCTACCACTGCCAGGCGATTGTATCTCATTTCTGAGGGGGAGAATCCAGATCTGGAGCTTGGGCGAGCTTATTTGCTTGAATTCCTCATTTCCGGTTGTCAAACTGGCTTATATCTTTAATTAAATAATCTGGAGATATTTCGGTATGTTTATCATTCTCAATCTATTTGTTGGAGTTAAATAATATCTTTTGTACTTTCTTTTTGAAGAAATTAGAGCAAATTCACATTTTATGAGCAATTATGATGTGCGCCCCTTCTCTTCTGTCTATCAAACATTCTCTAAAAAATTAAATAACACATAAAGACTTAAGAAAATAAGGGTTTGGAGCTGAGAGCCAGCAGGCTCATCACAGTGGTATCAGAGCACTGATCCTGCCAGCTTGTGGGGTTAGAGAAATTTATGAAGTCACACAAAGAGGGTTTTGACAAGTTTTATTCCAGAGGGGGTCCTAGAAATCAGAGAGGTGATCAAAATCCTTTCCCACCATTTCCGTTTGCAGAACAGGAGGAGGAATTAGATTGGGATAATATGGCGAATAGGGCAGGAGAAAGTTCTCACAGGAATCCTTGGGATGATGAGGACAGAGAAGCTAAAGACGTGCTCAGAGGTATAGTTGCAGGGCAAGAACAGGTGGCGACTATTCTTCAACAACTCAGCACGAATGTTCAAAATTTGACAATTAATAGCGCTCATAGTTTGGATCCAGATCGTGATGGCAGTATTCACAGAGAGCCTCAGAGAGTCATAGCTCCAGCACGCCCCTTTGAGAGAGCTACATGTCCTACTTTTACCAGAGATGATGCTGAGGAAGTGGACGAAGTTGAACAGGGTGGTGAGATTAATTTTGCAGATAACATTATGGCTATGCATGATGAGTGGGATAATTTGCCACCGAGAGTTAAGGAGCACCTTAACTTCGACAGATTCATGAGCCAGAAGAGAGAACACACCAGAAACAGGAATGATAGGCGGCCTAGATACACGCATAATGATCTTAGACAGGCTACCAATAAGCTTATCTTGGCGAACTTTGATGGCAGTGGTAGAGTTACAGCACGTGCCTGGGTTAGTAAGCTTGACACATTCTTGACACTACGCCCCATGCCCGAGGGGGATGCCATTCGTTTTGCAGCACTTCACCTTGATGGCGTGGCACATGACTGGTGGATACATGGTATGGCTACTCTTCATCATGACAGGATTACCTCGTACCAGGAGTTTACTGATAAACTGGTAGAGAGATTTGACAGAAGGGATCCTGAGCTATTCTTCAGAGATTTGGCACAACTGAAATAGTTAGGTAGCTTGGAATCGTACATTGGTGAATTCCAAAGACTATCTGTGATGGTGACAGGGATCTCAGAAAGAAGGCTGATCATATTGTTCATTGAGGGTCTTTTTGAGCCCATGAAAGGTTGGATAAAAGCATTTGATCCACCTACTTTACCGGAGGCAATGAGGAAAGTTCGCAGCATGGAGCTATCTACACCTCGTAAGCCATTTGGCTCGAAACCTACTACCTCATACACGGAGAATAAATCAGATCCAAAGAAGGCTGATAATGCAGATCAAAAGAAGAAATTTACAGCCCCTTTAGATCGAGAAACAATGAATGATTTACGAAGAAGGAAACTTTGTTTTTACTGCAAAGGTCCGTATGACTTTAATCATGACTGTCCCCTCAAACCCAAAGGGCAAAACAAGCACATGGAGTGGTTTTATGAGGGAGAAGCGTTGACTGATTTTTCTGATCAGCAAGCTCCAATTTATGATACAGATGGAGAAGAGTCAGAAAATGAGGCAGAAATTGTAGTGGAAACAGAACTAAAGGAGGCTCATATGTCCAGCATGCAGAAAGAGGGTTCTTTCAGACTCCGTGGGATCCTAGCTGGTCAAAGGGTCATATCTCTTCTAGATACAGGTGCAACCCACAACTTCATCGATTCACGATTAGTGGAGAAGCGTGGAATTCAAACTCAGCAGTTTGAAGGCATACGTGTGAAGGTTGCAGATGGATACACTCTCAACTGTGAGAGGATGATACCTGACTTGCCTTTGAAACTTAACAATTTTGAGTTCAAGGCAAATTTTTATGTTGTAAACATGGGAGGAATGGATATAGTTCTTGGCATGAAGTGGCTTCATGCAATAGGAGAGTTCACGCTTAACTTGCGTGACATGGAGATGAAATTCAACATTGATGGCACAAATCATATTCTAAAAGCCATCAAGGACAGCAACCTTAGAGAAATTTCACTCCGGAGAATGGAACGTTTGATTCGTAATGATATGGTAGAGTGGGCTGCTGAGTGCAAGCTAATGCCTTCACAGTTGGAGCAGCAAGCTTCTTCTTACCATCCAGATGTGCAGGAACTTCGAATCAAACATGCGAAGGTGTTCAGTGCAATTCCACCAGGCATACCTCCTAATAGAGGTATTGAGCATATTATAGAGCTGGATGAGGGCACGAAACCGATTATGATTACTCCTTACCGGCATCCCAAGCGTTTAAAAGATGAGATTGAAAAAACTATTAAGGAGTTTTAGCTATGGGGCACATTAGGCCGAGTAAGTCACCCTTTGCTTCATCAGTTGTTTTGGTGAAGAAAAAGGATGGTACACTCAGGATGTGTATTGACTACAGAATGCTCAACAGGAAGACAATAAAGAACAGGTATCCTATTCCCCGGATAGATGAGTTGATAGACGAGCTTCATGGAGCTTGCTACTTCTCAAAGATTGATTTGAGAACAGGTTATCACCAGATCAGAGTCCGAGAGGAGGACATAGAGAAAACTGCGTTCAGATGTCACTGTGGACACTTTGATTTCTTGGTTATGCCATTTGGGTTAACCAATGCTCCAGCCACGTTTCAGTCTACAATGAACAAGGTTTTCCATCCTCACTTGAGGAAATTTGTATTGGTGTTCTTCGACGACATCCTGGTTTATAGCAAATCATGGGAGGAACACATGGTTCACTTGGATGAGGTACTGAGTATACTAGACAGGGAGTCCTTGTACGCCAAGGAGTCCAAGTGTGCTTTGGGCATGGCAGAGCTTTTATATCTGGGACACATCATCAACGGTGCAGGAGTCAGCATGGATCCAGAGAAAGTTCGAGCCATCATCGATTGGCCTACACCTGAGACATTGACACAGCTCAGGGGATTTGTAGGATTGTGTGCCTTCTATCGTCGGTTTGTTAGTGGGTTCTCGCGGCATGCTGCGCCACTAACTGATTTGACTAAGAAGGGTGCTTTTGTGTGGACACCATTGGCACAAGCGTGCTTTGAGAAGTTCAAACTTCTCATGACTACGTGTCCAGTTTTGGCTCTACCGGACTTCACTAAACCCTTTGAGTTACATTGCGATGCCAGTGGTGAGGGTATTGGTGCAGTTATCATGCAGGATCAACACCCTATAGCTTTCGAGAGCAGAAAGCTAAGAGGTCCTGAACGGAGTTATAGTATCTATGATAAGGAAATGTTGGCCATCATGCACGCCATGGCCAAATTCAGGCAATACTTGATTGGTAGTAAATTCAGTGTTAAAACCGATCACAATAGTCTGAAACATTTTCTTGGACAGCGAGATTTGAACGAAAGGCAACAGAAATGGGTTAGCAAACTTCAGTCCTATGATTTTGACATTGCCTATGTCAAGGGCACTCAGAATGTGGTTGCTGATCCTTTATCTCGCCGTCCTCACTTGAGCTCCATTTCACTGATTTCAGAGGACTGGAGACACATGATAGTGGCAGAATATGCTAAGAATCCTTAGGCTTCTAGCATAGTGGATGGGACAATACAGGATGACAGATACTCACTTGTGGATGATCTTATCATTTACAAAGGGAGGATATTTCTTGTCCCAGGTTCTGAGATGAGGGGCACAGTATTGAGGTCATTCCATGATTCACTGATGGCAGGACATCCTGGTTACTTTAAGACCTATAGGCAGGTACAGGAGAGATTCTCTTGGAAGGGACTCAAATCTTTTGTTCTTCAGTATGTCAGGGAATGCCTTGTTTGTCAACAGAACAAGCAAGAACATACTAACCCTGTAGGTTTACTCTAGCCGCTTCCTATTCCTGAGAGGAAGTGGGATTGTTTGTCCATGGACTTCGTCACGGGCTTGCCAAAAGCTCAAGGGAAGGACAGTATTTTCGTGGTGGTAGATCGATTGACGAAATATGCACACTTTTTCGCAATCACTACTACACATATGGCTATCCAGGTGGCAGATTTGTTCTTCCGAGAGGTATTCAGGCTTCACGGTTTGCCTCGCAGTATAGTCAGTGACAGGGACAGCAAGTTTATGAGTAACTTCTGGTAGGAGTTATTCAAACTTTGCGGGACAGAGCTCACCCCGAGTACCAGCTACCACCCCCAGACAGATGGGCAGACTGAGATCGTCAACAAATGGGTGGAAGGGTACTTGTGAAATTATAGTTCAGGGCAGTAGAAGGCATGGGTGAGGTGGTTATACCTTTGTGAGTATTGCTACAATACCACCCATCACATGAGCATCCAGATGACACCTTACCGAGCATTATATGGATATGATGCTCCGAGCTTTCTAGACTTATTACTGAGTGACAGTAGAGTTCCCAGTGCTGGTGATTTATTACAGGAGAACCAGGATATTATGAGAGCACTTAGGGAAAATATACAAAAAGCCCAAAATCAGCAAAAGCAATATGCTGATCAGAGACGAGTAGAGCGGTCTTTCGAGATCGATGATTTGGTGTACCTGATGCTTTAGCCTTATAGGCAGTCCACCTTTCGTAAGAAGGGCTCCGAGAAACTTAAGCCGCGATACTATGGGCCGTTCAGAGTTGTCAGACGTGTCGGTCAAGTGGCTTATGAGTTGGATCTTTCGGTGGATAGTAGGGTTCACAACGTGTTCCATGTGTCGTGTCTCAAAAAGGCGTTGGGACAACACGTAATTCCTTCTATTGATTTGCCACCCCTGGATGATGAGGGGAAACTGGTTTTGATACCTGAGGCCATTCTGGACTCCAGAGAGCGTCATCTTCGGAGGCGGGTTATCAGGGAATACTTGGTTAAGTGGAGGGATCTACCGGCAGAGGATGCTACTTGGGAGAGCGACAGTATTCTTCAACATCCGGCTTTGAGTTTGCTTGTGGACAAGCAAATTCGGGGAGGGCGAACTGTGATGTCCCCTCGCTAGACAGTTCTCGGGAACAGTGTGTTAGCCCTTTCTTGGACCCTTGTGGGCTAGCCAGATTGGTTAGAGGGTCAGTGATACTTTCTGGAGAGTTTGATCGTTTTGGTTTTCAGAGCTCAGTGACTGGTTCACAGCAGGCGTTGGCATTTCAGGAGTCCACAGCTTCTGACGGCACGGGAATATTCTGAGTTTTGAGCGAGTTATGGAATTTTAAGTGATTAAGTTAATTATTTAACTTAATGCCTTTTTTATTAAAGTCACATCGACTTTAATATATTTTATATCACTTAAAATGTTCAAAAGGGGATTTAATATTTTAATGACTTAAAATATTAAAAAGGTGCGCTCAAGTATTAAGTGGAAACTATTGAAAAAGACTTAATACAATATTAAAAGATTTTAATGATTGAAAAAGGCGTATTTTTCTTGAAATGCGTGCCATTTGGGTATAAAGCATTTCTCTGGCAATAGAAAATCATCTTTTGACAATTTCACTTTGCCTTGTGCCATTTTCTCCTGTGCATTCTCCTGTGACCAGGGTTTGAACATTTGTCCATTGAGGAACGATAACTCTTTAGTGTGAGTGCTTTTGAGGCTGTGAAAGATCAGCTGAATCAGTACAGTTGAGAGCTTCACACAGAGGTTCTACAGATACAGACAGAGGTTTTATATATTCAGATTTCTTATTGTTTGCAAATAAATGAGGGTTTCTTCATCATGAGGCGTCCTCTTCAGCAACTCTTCAGTTATCATCTTTGTTTCTTCAGCAGTTGACTTGGCCGTACCTTTTTCCTTGGGTTTTGTGCTTCTCTGGAAAAGGCGTGTGAAGGAAACTTGATAAAACGTCTTCCTCTTTGCTCTTCTTTGTGCTTCTACTTTGGCGTCTACCACTACCAGGCCATTGTATCTCATTTCTGAGGGGGAGAATCCAGATCTGGAGCTTGGGCGAGCTTATTTGCTTGAATTCCTCATTTTCGGCTGTCAAACTGGCTTATATCTTTAATTAAATAATCTGGAGATATTTCGGTATGTTTATCATTCTCAATCTATTTGTTGGAGTTAAATAATATCTTCTGTACTTTCTTTTTGAAGAAATTAGAGCAAATTCACATTTTATGAGCAATTATGATGTGCGCCCCTTCTCTTCTGTCTATCAAACATTCTCTAAAAAATTAAATAACACATAAAGACTTAAGAAAATAAGGGTTTGGAGCTGAGAGCCAGCAGGGCTCATCACAAGATTCCTCCAGGATACGCATTTCTGCCTGTGGATTCGAGCTGGATTCGCCGAGTGCTTGCGGATTCGTCCAGGATACGGCAAAACGAATCCAAGGCGAATCCGCGACAAATCCAGTCGTGAAAACGCCCAATCCGCGGGAAAAACCGTTTTTTTTTGCATTGTTTATTCATTGTTTTGACTGAACGTTGACTTCTAAATATTTTAATAATCATTGCAACCCTAATTCGTCCCTCCCAACACACTAAATAGGTAAAAACAATCTCATTTAACAATTTGTGAATGAAAAACAAGTTTTTTTGCCTCCATTGCTGAACTTTCTCTCTTGCTTGCACAAGGTTGAATAGACTTGAAGGCTGATCGTTGGTTGTTCAAAGTTGATTGTTGTGCTATTCCTAAGCACTTGCAAGTGTCCGTTCGTTGCCAAGAAGATTGTAGAGCAAGATTTGTTCAAAAGAGGTAGGTTTCTTTGAAGTTTTTTTATTTTTTCTTACATTTTTTTTAACAAATGAACTATTTTGTTTTGTTTTTATTGTTTTGTTGATTGTTCTCATTCTTTTAAGTTTTTTAGTCTCAAATTTCATTACCAAAATTATTTCAATTTGTTGTGCCTTAGGTATTACAATGGCATCCACTTCTTCCTCAGGCCAATCTCGTTTCAAAATAAATGCAACCTCTCCCCTTTGGAAATATGTAGAAATGGTTCAACAATGTCCAGGTGGTGGAGTATTTATTTGGATTTGTAGTCATTGCAAAGTTGAATATACGAGCTCATACAGTCGAGTGAGAGCCCACTCCACTTGTGTAAGATCCCTGATAATGGCATCAAACCTTGTCCACCTTCTGGTGATGGCAAAGGCCTTCTAGATGATGTAGTGTTGAAATATATTGCTGAGCAAGAAAAATCAGAGCAAACAGCTAGTAGTCTTAAAACAAGCCATCCTTTGAGGAAAGGATCTCGATCCATGAAACCCCCTACACCACCACCTACTTATCTTCCACCTACACAAAGCCATCCATTTATGAACATCCCTCAACAGCAAACCGTGCCCTCATCAAATAAAAGATCTAAGGGACCGTTGGAAGCTTCATTTCAGAATGAGGCAAGAGATATTGCTGATCAAGACATAGCAAGATGTGTCTATGCTGATGGATTGGCATTCAACGTTGTTCGTTCACCATATTGGCAAAAAATGGTGAAATCTATTAATGAGGCACCAAAGGGGTATAAGGGCCCAGGTTTTGAGAAGGTGCGTTGCACCTTATTGGAGAAAGAGATGAAACATGTAGCAGATTCTTTGAAGCCCATAAGGGATTTATGGATCGAAACAGGGGTGACCATCGTTTCTGATGGATGGAAAGATGCGAAAAATCGCCCATTGATCAATGTTATTGTCATGTCCCCTAAAGGGGCAATGTTTTTGAGAGTAGTGGATTGTGAAGGACAGGTGAAAGATGGTCCATTTATTGCTAACATCCTTTGCCAAGCTATTGAAGAAGTGGGCCATCAAAATGTTGTGCAAGTTGTAACCGACAATGCAAAAAATTGTAGGGCTGCAGGGTTATTGATTGAGGAGAAGCATCCCCACATTTTTTGGACACCTTGTGCTATCCACTCCCTCAATCTAATGCTACAAAAAATTGGATCCAAAATTGAGTGGATCAAACAGTTGTATGCTGAGGGCAAAGACATCCAAATGTTTGTCACCAACCACCATATGACACAAGGAATATTCAGACAATTCTCAAAATTGGAATTGTTGAAGGTAAGTTAATTCTCAATATTTTTAAATTTTAAATTTTCATTTGATTTTGTAAAGTATTTATAAATTTAAATTATATTTTAATTTTAATTTTGATTTCCAAACAGGTTGCTGAGACCCGTTTTGCCTCCAACACAATTGTGTTGAGACAACTTATAAAGGTCTGTGAGGCACTTTGTACCATGGTAATCAGCCCTAATTGGTCCATATGGAGGCAATCTAGCAGTGAAAGGGCAAATAGGGTCAAGCAAAGGATCCTAGATGATAGTTGGTGGGATCGTGTTGAGTACCTGGTTAGTTTCACTGAGCCTATATTGAGCATGATCCATTACACAGACATGGATAGACCTTGTTTGGGAGAAGTATATGATGGTATTGACTCAATGATTGAGAATATGAAAACCATCATCAATGCAAAAGAGGAAGATCCTGAAGAAAAATTCTTGAAAGAGCTACAGGAAATCATGGTTGATAGATGGAAGAAAATGACCACTCCATTGCATCTTCTCGCTTTTGCATTGAGTCCCAAATATTATATTCTTGAGATACTTTCTACTTCATCAAGAGTTGCTCCATATAGGGATGTTGAAGTGGCTCAAGGGTACAAGGCAGCACTTCGTAGAATCTTCAGTGATCGTGACCAATGTGATCGAGTGAGGGCTGAGTTTATGGCTTTTGCATGCTTTGGTACTGTTGATCAGAATATGGATGCTCTTCGAGACAAGGTCAAGGTGGATGCTCATAGTTGGTGGTACTTCCATGGGCAAGAATACATGCACCTCGAACCTATTGCAATTAAAATTTTATCCCAAGTAAGTTTTATATTTTGTAATTTATAATTTAAATTTTTATTAATTTTATAACTCTTAACTATTTAATTTGGTCTTAATAGGTTGCTAGTTCATCGGCTTCTGAGAGGAATTGGAGCACATACTCCTTCATCCACTCAATAAAACACAATAGGCTACATTGAAAAAAGGCAGAGGACTTGGTGTATGTGCATTCAAACTTGCGCCTCCTTACACATAAGCAAAGTTCCTACAAAGAAGGAGACAAGGAGGTGGGATATTAAGCCAGAGTAGCTTGACTTGGATGCTTCCACAAGTCACTTAGTTGCACTTGATATTGATGATGACTATGAGCCTGAAGCAACTACTGAGTATGAGAGTGGTAGTGTTAGTGCTAGTGGCAGTGCTTGTGCGAGTGCCACTAATGCTGTTTGTGGTTCTACACAAAATGTATCATCTAATGATGCTGATGATGCTGCTTTTTTTGATGACCCATATGATTCAGATTGATCATTGATCAATAATAGCTGATTGTAAACACTTGACATTTTATGTTTGAACTTTAATTTATAAATTTATATCATGACATTCGAGTAATCATTAATATTTTAATATTTGACGTAGTGACTATGAAAGTGGTGATGTATTTTTGCTATGTTATTAGACTATTAATATGGTGGTGTATTCTAAACTCAATTACTGCTGCAAATATGTATATATTTCTGATTTTTATATGTTTTTTGTATTGCCGAATCCAAGTTGTACCCAAGCCGTATCCAACCCCAATTTTTTTTTTGACCGAATCCCGTACCCCTACCCGAATCCAAGAACGAATTGGTAACTTAGATTAACAACAATAAATTTGGGAAATCTTCATACATCAAAATATCATCAATATTGCAAAAAATCCAACAACAAATAATCCTGGTATAATGTATCATGTTCCCTTCTCGAGTGTAAGTCATAGATGACCCTTAACCTAATTTTTGTATTTTTCCTATAAGCTAATGGGATGGTAAAAAGGAAAAAATCAATGTTGCTGGGAGACGCAACTCAAACCCCTTGGGATGTGTCTTGGGGACTAGGACACATTTCGTGTACTGAAAACATGTGAGGAGATATCCCTGCTTGCAAGAAATGCCCTACTGATGTTTCCTTCAGTTTGCAATATGAAAAAAACCTAAAAAAACCTACATACATTGGATAAACTAAAACTTGTTGCACGAGCTCTTTTTGCATCATTTTGAATAGACGTAATGCTTCTAGGATTGAGAATTTCTATATATATAATTCAATTTCAAAAGCCCATCCACTTTCCATGATTGTGGCATTCAAACTCGTGCAATAAAAGTTGGTTTCACAATCATAGCCCATAAATTAAAAATTATGAAAGGAACAAAGATAAAGAAACGTACCATATGTTACACCCCGAATTGTAAGCTACTACGTAATAGTATTGCATAGGGCCGAATGATTGTAATGAGAATTCAATGGTTGAATAAAATATGTGTACCTTGTTATCAATATGAGTGTTTTTACATTTGATGATTGTCTCATTTTAATGTAGTTCTATTGATGTCATTCTTGGTAGATTAATGCATATAAAGTTATAGAATTGTTAATATTCTAACTTGTGAAATGTTATGTATACTATTATATTGTGAGCATTTGACTTCCGTGAATGTATGTCAGTGGATGCAGGTATATGTACCATTCCTCCAGGCAGAGGGGAAATATCACTCGGGAGAGGGGCTTGGTCGGTTAACCGGTAATGTGAACTATCTGAGCATAAACACACTTCATTGTAGAGTGAGTAACTGAGTCATTTATGTTAGATAAGTCATCCATAGTCATAGATTGGCATTAGGAGTCGTGTCTTCTTTTGTACGTTTTATGTGAGATGTTTATCTATTATCTGTCTCATGGTATTAAGTTCATTACAATGGTAACGTATATGAATGTAAGTGAATAGGGAGTGTACATATATACATATCGATAAAAGCTTATGATTGGCAAACGAATATGCTCATACGGTTGCATCGATATGGTATACATACATATACGTGCATATTGAGGTATATACGGACATATATATATGTGTATATGTACACAACCTATTGTATGTGGATATTAATAATATTATATTATTATTGCCTATCGATTTACATATACATGTATATGTATATATACATATATTAACATATTGGAAATAACAACTGGCTTACGATATGTTTGCAAAAGTTATATATATATACACATATGTGTACATGTAAATATATAAATATACGTATTAATATTATATGTAAACATATATATTAAACTAAGAATAATATACATAAATATATATATATATATATATATATATACAAATTATTTGTTACTTTAATACTTATAAATATATATAATATTAATTTAAATAAAATGGAAATCAATCTTTGATTAATTTATCATCACATATTTAGGGAAATCGAATTATTTCCTAAGTATTATGAAATTGACCTTCTCTTATTTCATCATGAATAAAATCGGGTTAAATAACCTATCCAAAGGATTTAAAACCTTGGCAACTCGAATGAAGGGAAATATTATGTTCAATAAACATTATACTTCATAAAGTTGAAATTCAAATATTTGGAAAAAAAAAAAGAACTTGCCGTGAAATATGAAAAATACGGCTGGGGAAATTCGCGCGCCTGTTGAAGCGCACAACCATGAGGAAATGCAGACACGACTTGCAATGTGTCAATGGACGCTTGGAATTAGGGATTGAAATGAGAGATTTAAGTAAGACTTTGTCTCTAAAAATATCTCACCTATTGAATCGTGCCATTGCTGAAGGTGTCGATTTTTCCTCTTTGAATGGAGCCAGTTTGAACCTTTCTTTACCTGCTGCCAATTTGAAGGTCGAATCATCTTCTTAATTCACTGAGTAATGAGTTTTCTATCCACCACACACCATTTGAAGCAGTCAATTAAAATACCTGTCAATCACCATGCCTTCCCGTGAGGAATGCGTTGGGGAATGAAGCTCTATATAAAGCCGTCATCATTCTGCTAGGATTCATCATTCATTTTCATTCATCAAATTCATTCCTTCTGCAATTATAATTGTTCTCATTGTCCATCTTGAGCTTTCATATTATAAGAGTATGTTATCAATTTCTGAGAAGAGCAAAATATTTGTAATTCTGAGTGTCATTCCTTCATACTGCTGGAAGTGCGAATCATCGTAATTTTGAGTGTCATTCCTTCATATTGCTGGAAGTGTCAATCATCATAATTCTGAGTCATAATTGAGAAGCTGACCAGCTGTGTATCAATTATTGAGTGAGCATTTTCTGAGAAAGAAACATAGTTAAAACAAAGGATTTATGTTAGTCTGGAAGTGCTGCAAGTACAAACCATTTCATCATCATCGGAGGAAAGCTTAAACCAGACATGGGTTATTATTCCTCTATAAATTTCATCTTTGAATCTTTGATTTATTATGGAGTCATGTTCAGTATCTATGTTTAGATAGATAAAGTTAATTACTGCTGTATGTTGAAAAAGGATGTTTTCAGTAGACTGTCCAATAGCTTGCATATAGTGAATATGTCATAGAAGATGCATGTTAGTGAGAAGAGTATTTATTTGTTTTGAAAGGTTAGATAATGCATTTTGTGTTGTTGCATTACTTGTATGATCTCTATATAAGAAGAGTACTCGCTACCTTAGATATTATAATACTAGGACTGTGATGAGAGCTTGAATCAAGTACAATGCAGCCAGCTAAGTTATTAGTTTAACTCGGGAAAACTAGCTAAACTTCTAGGAAATATTCATTCCCGTATAGGAGAGAATAGGAGAAGTACTTGCAATGCAAATTGATCCCAGTAGGAATACTTGATGTAGGATGTCTGTGGTATGGATTACCATGATAGGACAAAAGACCCATGCGTAGTGTAAGATAGCCCTAAGTCAAATCGACCCTGAATAGTGTATGTGACAATTGACCCTCAGTAGAGATACTGTATGAACACTTTGGCCAAAGTAGTGTAATGAACAAAACATCCTCTTAGACTGAGTGATGATTACACTGTCAAGATCACCATGATCCCGTATTGCATACTAGATCGAGAATTTACCGGATGTACAGGTTCTAGCTATGTAGGACACACCACTATGCTTAGTCGGTAAAACAGTATCAGTTACCCTACCAATCTCTTCATTGAAGGGAGGGCCATCTATTGAATGGTAGATGTGCGGGGGGACCACATTATAAGTCTGTGGTTGGCGGAAAAGCGCCCGAGTGATGTTTCTCCTCCTTGCCAGGCTACTGAAGCACTGAGATTTGAAAGGCGGATTCCTAGACCTTCTTACCACTATTAGTTCAAAAGCTCAATGAGCTATGCATGTTCATGTATGCATGATTACTCTGATGTTCATTTGAAAAGAAGAAGTTTCC
The DNA here is from genome assembly GCA_007115665.2 of Sequoiadendron giganteum. Lineage (NCBI taxonomy): Eukaryota > Viridiplantae > Streptophyta > Pinopsida > Cupressales > Cupressaceae > Sequoiadendron > Sequoiadendron giganteum. The sequence goes on along the minus strand of CM021105.1, from coordinate 291,215,840 downwards.
TTGTTGAAATATATTTGTTCATTTGAAAAAAAAAAGATTTCCAATTGATAGTTAGAAAGTATTTTGTCTAATTATCAATGAAAAGAAAAGAAACGTTTTATAGTACTTTCTTTGTTGCATGTTATCGATGTTTAATGCTATAGATTAAGAATTTTTTTTTTTACGTAAAGGTCAGGTCGTTACACCATATGCCCACCATACTTAGATAGATCGGATCTAAAAACTTGTATACAGTCAAGGGGGCATTCCATAAACATTCATAATACCTTTAGCATAGGACCACATAAATCCAACACATTTTTAATTTTAATTTTAATTGAAGGTGTTTTTGAAGGCTTGCATGTAAGTATTTATGATGCATGTCTGGTGGTTTTTTCTGGGTTTTTTGAGAGCTTCAAAATGAGGTAACATGCATTAGCTTCTGATAGCCTTATTTTTAGTAAGTCATGTTTTCTGCTCAATTTGGCCTTCTATTGATTTTGAAGTGAACTTACTATTTTTGGAATTGGCTATTTTTAGTAAGTCTATTTTTGGTAGTGGCATCATCATTAGTTTAACTTAGGTCATCATACTACTTTTGGCAATCTGTCAATTTCAGTTTTGGCGATGGTCTTGGCTGCTTCATTGGACTAAGTTTCAACACTTAGTCAAACTTATATTTTGAGTTTGTACCCCATGCCTAGTCAATGAACTTCAAGTTGTTTTTAAAATGGGGTAATGAAGGGGGATGCCTCATTAAAGCTCTTTAATGTTTAAATATTTCTTCAGAAGTAGGACGACTTGGGAAGATTATGAAGAGTTTTAAATATTTAAAAATGCTTTGAGGTGGACGTCTTTTTGAGAATTTGAAGAGATTTCTTGCTAGGAGTGACAGGTTGCTTCATTCGCCCAATTGAGCTTATATATTGATTCTTTGTGATGAGTTGAGGATCTTTTGGAAATTTGATAATGTAATGCTGCTGAACTGAGTTCAGACATTGCTACAGGGGTTGCGTGCCTTCTAGCTTTTGATACCTTTCTTCAGGCTTGAAACTATGGCTTCCTAGAGGGTAACTGAAGACCATGCTTCATTCAAGAGTGTGGATAGAGCTCAAATTCTGATTTTAAATGCAGTTAGGTTGCTGGTTTATAATTTGTTTGTACTGCTGATGTCAATGGCTGAAGCAAATTTTTGTTCGTAGCTTCGCCTTTGAATTTTATTTCATTTTGGGTATTACCCCAAGCTATTTCTCTGTGGAGGGCGCCCATTTGTGCAAGGAATCAGATTTTTATACTGAGTATCTGATTTTATAAGTGAGGCCGACTTCTCTGGGAGGCTGTACGATTCATTGTGGTTTGCATTGGGATTTGTGCCAAGTCTCTGCTACTGTTTTGACATAGTTTGTTGGTTGGAGATTGGACGCCTTGACTATTGGCTTCATTTGCCTACTATTTAGAGTCAATCGGAGCTAAATTGAGGAAGCTACATCCGTATTGGTGAATTTCTTACTTGTTGGTCTGATTTTTGTTGATGTTGTTTCTAATCAGACTCGTCTAATTTTGATGTATTGCTGGTTTGAGCTCAAATTCTATATCATTCTTGTATTGTAATTGTTAGAGGTTTACTACTCTAGCTCATTGTGGTTTTGGAAGCATATTTCTTGGTATTTGCAACTGAAACTATATCATTATAAGCTTGTTTAGTAGTACTAACAACATTTTCTTATTTGCTGCAATCTAGTTTTGTAATTACTCCCATTAAGACGTGGTTGAGTTAATAATTTACTTTCAGTACTTGTTAATTTCCCTCCACTGAATAAGTGGCAGAGTGGAATATATTTCCCCCGTTGAATAAGTGGTAGAGCGGAATTCATGGTCGGTTATCCGCTTACTTTGTATTCATTTCATTCATGGTCGGCCAACCGCCTACAATAGCTTTGTATTTCTTTCCAGTTGCTAACGATCCCCGGCACCATATGCTATCACCTCACCCACATTGGGATCTTGGTGAACATTCTTGGTTAAGGGTTACTTTCCAAGCTGGTTATCTTTGAAACTAACACTAATCAGTGGTCTTGTGTTGATATTGTTGTGTTAAAAATCGGGAAAAAATTAAGGGGGAATAATACATTTTCCCTCATAGTGAGGGATTGAATCCTTGTTTCCCTTATGCTTAAAAGGTTGTATTACATTTTTCCTCATGGTCGGCCAGCCGCCTATAGTAGCTTTGTATTTCTTTCCGGTTACTAATGATCCTCGACACCATATGCTATCACCTCACCCACATTGGGATCTTGGTGAACATTCCTGGTGAAGGGTTACTTTCCAAGCTGGTTATCTTTGAAACTAATGCTAATCAGTGGTCTTGTGTTAAAAATCGGGAAAAAATTAAGGGGGAATATTACATTTTCCCTCATAGTGAGGGATTGAATCCTTGCTTCCCTTATGCTTAAAAGGTTGTGAATTAAGTTGAGTTTTGGAAAATAGCTTATTACAATTGTAAGTATCAAATGATACCCTCATGAGTCAGTATGCAGTAGCATAAGAGACAAACATGAAGGTTAAAATTACATTATATGATTTTTGTCGAGTAGGGTGATAAACTTGACTGCATAACTTTGTCATGTTGCAATTATTTAAAACCTTGGCCAAGGTGATGCTACTACCTGTTAGTGTCAGTCAATTTTGTTTTGTCCTAGGTATGCACCCCAGTCAGAGGTCATACTAGTTTAGGAGTTGCCTATAGTGTATGATCGACTAGGGATTGTGTAGGGTCAAACACCAGTCTTAGATGGCATTAGAATCTCTTTTTCCATTACTTCTCTGCGAAGGGTCAGGCCTCTTCAGTAGGAAATGGCACAAGGGACTAGTAAATCCGTGGATGGGCGGAAAAGCGCCTTGATGATATTTTTCCTCCTCCACAGTTTTAGCAATAAAAGGTGGTTAAAGTTCTAGATGGAATAGACAGATTCAAGGAAAACTGTAATCTCAAATCCTCTGTATCTTTGTAATGGTTACTTACTCTAAAAGTTTTCCTTTCAGTTATCTTTCGTGTATTTCAATTTAAATCAGCTTAAAGTTCATGCTCTTTCCTTTTAAAAAAAAATATATTGCTGCTTTGTATCAGTTTATTTATGTATTTCAGTTTATGCAAGTTTATATCAGAATTAAATGTTGCCCTTTTATTACTTGCTTAGTTTTAGTATGTTACATACAACTTGTTGATTTTGTTAATTTTTTTATATTTTAGGTGTCAAAACCATTGGTTAGAGTTCTATGTTTGGTGGATGAGGATAAAAGCCCCGTGGGGTATCTATATGAGGCCATGGATAAGACCAAAGAGGTAATTCAACATTTATATGGGTCAAACAAGACCAAATATGAACCCGTATGGCGCATAATAAATCGGAGGTGGAACCGACAACTCCATCAATATATTCATGCTGCTGTCTACTTTTTGAACCCCAAGTTTTATTTCTCTCCTACTTTCAGAGAAAATGCAGAGGTTCAAGTTGGCCTCAACACATGTATTGAGAGATTGGTTAGTAATGATGACCTTCGAGATCTCATACTTGATGAGATACGGAGCTATAAGAGGGCCGTAGGGCCATTGTTTTCTTCCAAGGATTGCATTCATAGGAGAGACACTCTACAACCAGGTAACAAATTCATGTGTTTAATATAATTTTACTATTTATGACATTATGTTAATATTTAAGTTTATTAAATCCTTACTAAGTTATAAATGGCAATTGTTATCCTTGCAGAATTGTGGTGGCATGATTATGGTGCCACAACACCTAATCTTCAAAAGGTTGCCATTTGTATTTTATCTCAGCCTTGTAGTGCATTTAGTTGTGAGAGCAACTAGAGTGTTTTTGAGGCCATTCGCACAAAGAAGCGCAATCGGTTGACTCAAAAACGCTCGAATGAACTTGTCTACGTGTGGTACAACCTTCGGTTGCATGAGAAGAAGGTACAAGAGCTGAGTTCACATGAAGCACTTGACCTTGATGACATTGATCCATTCTCAGATTGGATTGTTGAGCCTGATGAGGTCGATGTGGAATCATGAATAAGTGATGATGAGTTCGCTGAGATGGAGAGGGAGGTAGAGGTGGCAGCATATGAGGAGGCAAAAGGCGAGCTTGGTTAGCCAATAGAGGCAATTTCTTCACATGCATAGCTTGATCCTATCCCTATGGATGAGGCACCTGTTGGGGCACTTGTTGAGGCTTCTATTGAGGACACTGCAACGATACCATCTACTTCAGCACCACCCACACAGCAGCAACAAAAGCTTTTGAATTTCAGTTGTAGAAGAAATTTAGGATAGATAATTTTTATTGATATAGAAACTTGAAGTTGATATGTATTGAGAAGTCGAACTTGTGTTTTGGTCTATGATACATTGATTGGATTGATATGTATGATACATTGATGATTGATATGTATTAAACTCTAATTTTGATTTATATATGATGAAATCAGTAATATATAAAAAATTAGTTTATGTGTGTTTTTTAAGAATACTTTAAAAAACTGTGTATTTTCAAATATTCGAAAAATTTGCAAAGTTATTACCGAGTTTTTCCCCGAATTTTTGCCGAGTCCCAAATTTTAAATTTTTTTGGGCCTGTTGAGTTATTGCCGAGTCCGATTTTTTCAACTATGGTTTACATTATGCTATGTGATATTCTAATCTTAATTCCTATTATTAGGTTGAATATATAATTTTCATATTTTTATATGAATGAATCAAACCCACAAAAAAAAATCTGGATCCACAAACTTGAACCAAGGTCCATACAACAACCATTAACTTAGTTAGAAATCTATTTGAAGATTAATTTAGGTTTCTGAATGTTTGTACCAAATTGTATATTAAGCTTGTTTTGTAAGAAAGCAAACTATTTATAGCATGGAAGTTCTAGTTAACCATTTTACTGCCGAATTATTGTCGAGTCCAAGTTTTTCAACTATGGTTTACATTATGCTATGTGATATTCTAATCTTAATTCCTATTATTAGGCTGAATATATAATTTTCATATTTTTAAACGAATGAATCCAAGCCCCCCAAAAAAATCTGGATCCACAAACTTGAACCAAGGTCCATACAAGAACCATTAACTTAGTTAGAAATCTATTTGAAGATTAATTTAGGTTTCTGAATTTTTGGACCAAATTGTATATTAAGCTTGTTTTGTAAGAAAGCAAACTATTTATAGCATGGAAGTTCTAGTTAACCATTTTATTATTTTTCATGCAGAGTTTTATAAACTCTTATAAATAAGTGTCATTTTCACTTAGATTTCAAAATGAATTTCATGCCTGCATGCTTGTTATTTCTCACCCTAGCTTTTCAACAAACTGTTTTTACTTTCCGTTAATTTCGCAATGATATGCTATAAGTTTGGAAAAACAATAATACTAAAATGAAAAATACAATGGTTGATTTACATTCTGAATGAGTTATGGATACATGATGTTTGATTTACATCTTGAATGAGTTATGGATACATGATGTTTAATTTACATCCTGAATGAGTTATGGTTACATGATGCCTTACTTCAGATAGGAAGAGATGTTTATAAATTCTTATATTATGAAGCAATTGGGAATCTAAATTTGGAGTGATGAAGGTTTGGAATATTGTCAGACTAACTACTTGCTCTTTGTGAGTATGATGCAAGACAAATCAAGCCTCAACATTACAAAAGAGGGAAAGTATCATCCGGTAGAAAGGATGCGTTTGGGAAGTCTCAATGTTGCCATCTGGGTTCAAGTCAGTTGGGTGAGTTTTGGTCAACTAAAGTTTAGGGCACGTTTTATCCAATTGGAGGTAAGTAACATTGCATAGGATGTTTCGTTCCCAAATTTGCGGTGTTTGGACCTAGGGTTTCTTAATCGTCTCGTCTTCACCTATATACTAAGTTGTCGGTTTGGGTACGGATTCAGATGCGGGTTCGGGTTCGGGTTTGCCGGTTCGGCAATTTTTTTTTCCTAGGGTACAGGTACGGTTGTACTATATATATATATATATATATTATTAAATTATAAATTTATAAACATAATGATAATGCCATAGACTCATAAGCATGCTCAAAATTATAATCATATGATCATAATGCCGTAATACCATAGAATATTGAAACAATGAAATACGCCATACGGTAATACCTCATATAATTTGTAATCATATTCATAATTTGCAAAAATGTAAATAGTAAATTACGAAATTACTAAATACTAAATAATAAATACTCAAGTCTTAAAATGTCATTACACATTGAAAATTCAAATTACAATCAAGACAATATTTAATTTAGTATTACTATTAATATTTAAGTCAATATAAGGCAATCTAGGCACTTTTTAGGGTTTTATTTTTTGTTTTTAAGTTGAGTTTTTGCCTTTTTCTAGGTTGGATGACGTGGGTCTGCCGCCTGGGTCCTTCTGGGTTCTCCCTGGGTTCTGCCAAGGTTCTCCATTTTCCACTCGGGTTCTCTATGGGTCTTTCTGTTACTCGGGTTCTCTATGGGTCTTTCTGTGAAGGACCCACAGAGAACCCGGGTGGAAAACAGAAAGACCCATAGAGAACCCGAGTGGAAAATGGAGAACCCAGGCGAACCCAGAGAAGAACCGAACCCGAACCAGAACCCACACGTATTTTGGCCGGTTTGGGGGGCTAAAATGAAGAACCCGATAACAGAGCCTATATATATATAACCAAGTGAGCGAACTTAAGTATGCTTTAATATATATAGGCATTATTTTGTTTATGCTACCATTGGATGTTTTGGTATAACCCACCAAGCCAAGCGGACGGGGTAACATTGTTGTCATCGGTTATATTTAATTTTCATTCCTTGTGAAGTATAGAATATTTTTACTAACATGACTTTTATTCCCTTTGTCTAGCTTTCATAATAATATTATTATCTTTAAATATTAAAAGTATAGATATTTATAAATATGTATATATTTATTGATTGTTGAATCTTATTGCCATGGCTCAACGCTCAAATGAGAACCTTGCGGTTAGTGGGAAGGAAAATATGAGCGATATTTAAATCAACGTAAATCCCAAATGTTTGGAATTCAAATTCTCCTCATTCAATCTACCGCTCGCACCATATCTTGGTGCATGATAACTGATTTCATTAACGCAAAAATCTTGCCACGATAGCCTTATCGCTATCGGCTTAATCATCTTTCGAATTAGGCTGATCGGTTAATATTGTAACAGATTCTTGAAACGGTGTGGAGTCTTTTCACCACATATACTCCTTGTTTATCATCGTTGGGTAAATATTTATTGTTGGAGGGGATATGGTGAAGAAACAATTAACCAATTCTCAAAAATGGTTCTCAAACGGAAATCTCGAAGATCATTATATATTCTAAAATGAAAAACTTTGGGGGGGTTGGTCGATTGGAGAATAAACGCCATTATTAGATAGACAAGAACTTCTTATAAGGAACTGAATCTAGTATTTGTAGTATTCAAGAACATCTGAAGGTAATATATGCCAGAAGAGCTACAGGTTTACATTCGGAAACAAATACCAGCTAGAGGAGCTCGTTTCTAGAGACTTGAACCGACTACTTCCATAGAGTTTTGTTTGGCATAGGTAACTGAATCTTAGTTTCAATGCTTTGTTTATATATACCAAATGATGCTTTGCAGTAATGTGTTGCATTGTTCTATTTCGAAGCTTCTAGGTGATGTTGTGACCTTTTCACACATCACCCCATTCAAGATGGGGACCCCCTAATTTTTGCTCCATTTTGGTCTTTTGGCTTGGGTTCTCTCTCTGGGCTTTCTGTCCTTCCGGGGATGTCCTGTTGTTTGACCTAGGTTGAAATGTTGGCTAAGTTTGTGAAATTAGGGTTTTTCATCCTTCAGGCTTGTTTGAGGTCAAATAAGGTTATCAAAGTGAAGTCCAAGCGCAGTAGTACAATCAGAAGGCTCAAGGCAGGATCCCAATGAATTTTCACTGAAATCTGACTTTTTCGTAAGTACCTAATTTGAGGTCTTTTCCTCAGAATTTTGGGATTCTAACTGCTTCAGCACATCCAGGTAACTTCAAGGTGCCTGCACGTAAAATTTCAATAGATTCTAACAACTTGCTATTTTTAGCAGTTCAGGCTTCAAGAGCCATTTTCAGGGTTTGCACATATACTTTTCAAATGCATGTCTAGAGAATGTATTTGGGTTTTTCAAGACCTTCGTGATGATATAACATGCAAGTCAAGAAGACGACTTTCAGCAGTTCAACCTTCAAAGGCTATTTTTAGGGTTTGCATGCGAACTTTTTCGGTGCATGTCAGGATATTCGTCATGGGTTTTACGAGAGCTTCGCAGTGATATGACATGCAAACAAAATGGATCATTTTTCAGGGACTTACTATTTTTAGCCAGTGCTCGCATTTTGACCAGTTTTCTAGGTTTTTTGAGATCCCTCGAGCAATTTGACATGCAAATTCATCCAACAGAGTATTGATCACTTTTCAGACACTTACTATTTTTAGCAGACACATTCTGAGCAGCTCCCGATGCTCCAGTTTCACAGGCAGAGCAACATGCAACAGGAACCAAGTCAAACGAAGATCATTTGAGGCACAGCCAAGTCAGATTAGGGTTTCCACTTATATGCTTAAAATAGGGGGATGAAACACAAAAGTTGTCAAAATGAAGTACACCATCATGATCAGCATCTTTCAGGCTGCCTACTGGCAAAATTTGAGCACAATCTGGGTACTTACTATTTTTAGTAAGTCACTTCATGGCTAAAATAGCATGTCTGTGCCGAGGGTAGGTGTGAACAGGACACTTAAAACATCAAGATCATGTGGAACAAATTTCAGGTCAAACGAAGTTGCAGAGGTCGATCAATTTTAGGGTTTGCTAAAAATAGTAGACAAGTGTGGACAACAGGTATAAACAAGGTAGCAAGGTCACAAGAGGCATAACGCGCCAGCTCCAGTTCAGAACAGGTGAAAATGCATGGAAGAGCACACTTCTCCAAATTTACTAAAAATAGAGTGGCAAGAGATAGCTGAAAGGTGTTGAAAATTTCTAAGTGCAAACTGGAAGGAGGATATTAGAAATACGCCCAAGAGTGGAGGTTGCTTGATGAAATTTGCTAAGTATTGGAAATTTCCCCTCATACCTGTTAGACCCCGATTGTATAGCTACTATTGCATAGGGCAATTGATTGTAATGTTTGAATCTTTGAGATGAATAAAACATGTTTTTGTTATCAAAAGGAATGAGTTCTATTTTAATAATTGCCTCATTAGATTGATTCTTCTATTGGTGTAATCCTTGATGAATGTTGCATATTTAGTATTGAATTATGAATATTCTAACTTAAGATGTTTTGTATACTTTTGATGTTGTGAACAAGTAACTGTCGAGATTGTATGTCTATGGTTGCAGGAACAGGAACCATTCCTCCAAGCGAAGGGGAAATATCACTCGGGAGAGGGGATTGGTCAGGTAACCGATAAAGTAAATCAATTGAGCATACATCCACTCACCTTAGACTGAGTAAACCAAGTCAGTTTTGTATGAGTGTAAGGTAAGTCATCCATAGCTTGTATGTCTTGCAAGTAGAAGTCTTGACTACTTTTGTGTGTGAAGTTTATCCTTGTGCTTGATTGTGAGATTAT
>CM021105.1:291145216-291206080 GCA_007115665.2 Sequoiadendron giganteum | reverse complement strand
TCCACTACTTTGGCCAAAGTATTCTCATTCAGTACTTCGAATGAAAGTCATCTATCATATACACTACTCAGGGCCGATTTGACTTAAGGCTATCTTACACTACGCGTAGGCTAAGTCTTTCACTGGATTGTCAATCATCCCAGACTATCCTACATCAATCTAATTCAAAACAACAAATGTAGGTTCAAGTCCTTCACTGGATTATCAATCATCCCAGACCAACCTACGACATTCTAACTTACTAGAAATAATCCAGCTTGACAAGTAATTCATTCTTTCTCTCCTGATTCGGAAATCTTTATCCTAGGAGTTCCTTAGCCTATTTCAGTTAATCTAAAACTCTAAGCTGCTTGAATATACTTGACTCCTGTCCTCATTCTGATCCTAGCATATATTAACTAGTAAAGACATAGTCTCCTCATATGGAGTTTATTCAATAATGCAATCACACAATATGCAATTTCTAGTCTTACTTTTCTAGAATGCTTTATTTTTCCCTTTTTACAATCCCTTATACATATACCCTTAAATGCATTGCTTATGAAAGTTTAACAAAACAAAACTAATTATCTTCAACTATTTGCAAACAACAATCACAAGACCAAGAGAATGCAGCATATCAAACAAAGAATCTCAATAAAATAGATTTCATGCCTGGTATTTAAAGCTCCTTTTCCCAGCACTGCTCTTCTTGACACTCCTTCAGCAAACTTCCAGAATTCTAAATGAAAATGGCTTCTATGCAAGTTGCTCAAACTGTGGTGATCTCTCAAGTCACTTCTCACAAATTGGACTCTTCTAATGAAAGCTTTCTCAACTATGGCTTCACTTCACTCAAGCTCAAAAAGGATTTTAACACAGTAATTAGATAATTGCTGGAAAAAGCTTACTATATTCCTCACACTCAACATATAGGAATTTGCAGCAAATAAAAAGAAAACAGCAACTCAAATGAATGGATATGGGAGCTCTCAAAATTGCAAGACTCAGATTGCACAATGATATCAAACAAAGAATGGCTGGCGTCTATTTATAGACCCGAAATTGCAACAAACTCCACCATTGAGGGTATGTAAAATGACAAAACTATCATTTGAATAATTCAAAATGAAATGTGGCAGCTATTTAGCAAGTTACACAACAATTTTAAGATGATTCGACCTTTATCTAGGGAGAATTTTTCAACTTACACACGGTAAAATGCGGATGAAAGACACCTACAGGCATTACTCAGCATGGGCGTCCAAAATGGCGGATTGATGTTCATTGCAGAAAATGTCACTGGTAGAATGCGTCCCATTTGGCATAATCTCTAGGCTCCTTACGCATTTCCATAATGGCAGATTTACCAACTATGACCAGGTCTCCTGTGCGTGTGTTGCAGCCGCACATTTTACCTTTGTTGTTTTTTTTTTCAATTTTTTAGAAGTTTCGACCTTTGTCTAAAAAACGTATAACACTTTTTGGCGTATTTCCTTGTTTTGTCACGGTGAAAGGAATTCGCATTTCACTTAGCATTTATTTAAATGTCTTATTAAGTATTCGATAAAGCTCACGTGATGTCCAATGTTAAAAAAAAACATTTATTTCCCTTGATATATTTCATGCGATTTTATCAAAAAGACTATAGAAGTCAAATTCATTTATTTTCCAAGATCTTATTTATTTAAAATATAAATAAATTGTTATATTTATATATATATATTTAAATGTTTTAATATTTAAATATAAATATATATATCTATATATTTATTCCTGATAAGACTATAATAAAATATATATTTATATAATATTAAATATATATATATAAACATTCATATATTTACACTTAAATATACATATACATATTTGCAATAAATCATTCAAAAACGTGTATTGCGAGCCAGTCAGCATACTTCAAATACACCTGTTTGTGCAAACATGTATATATACGTTTAACTGTAAATTTTAGGCATCATAATAAAGTTATAACAAACATCATAGATAGTGCGTATACGTTTATAGATGTGTTAGTCATGTGTATGTATCAGTTTGTATGCCATGTCGACACATGCGTATGGCATAGTAATTTCCCATCATACGTCTGTATCGCCATGTCATACTTATTGATGCATACATATGAGCGATACATGTATACACATATACATTCTGCCTGTGTTCACATATCAATCCATGTTTCACATCAAAGGTCACAGAACAGTAAGTCAGTTAACAAGTAGCACTACTCACAAAGCATAAAGAAGTAATCCAAAACTCCTAAGCCTAAGGATGACTTATCAAGATGACTCTATCTAACCCAGTTCCTCTGAAGTATCCCATGCCAATTTTTTCATTTTATTACACAGCTAAATTCACCCATTAGCATTAGTGCAAACATAAACCAGCTGAATGTAACCCTCTCCTCTGATCAACCCAGATCCCAATGCGGGCAAGATTGAGAGCATACACGAAAGGGGGTCGTTAGAATAACAAAGCTTGCTGAAAGTAACGGAAAGGAGGTGCAATCACTCTACCACTTATTCAGCAGGAGGACTGGAATTAGAAATTACAATGCTGAAAGTAAATATGCAACTCGACCACTTTTAAGCGGGAGTGTGTTGACGGCTCAGCCGATCAGCAATATGTAAATGCAATACCAAAGTAACTAGGTGGCATGCCAGCCTCTTCCACTTTTCAGTAGGTGGTACATGAAAGTAAATACTGAAATGAAAGACTGAGGCAATGCCAGTCTCTTCCACAAACGTGGGAAACTATGAAATTGCAAGAATTAAAATGGCTGAACAGTACTACTATAGCAGCGTTACAATATGAGTTTCTCCTGCAAATATCATTGTATTTGAAATGCCTCAATGCTGCAATGAAGTATTATATCTCTCCTATCATCAAAAGACTCGATGCACACTAAACCCAACCCCAAAGGCAAACTTTTACAATCTGATTCTGATAGACCAGCAACTGAAAATGCACAAACCAGCAACTAGACAACCCTCTAAAATGCTCATAACTCTCTTATAACTACTCCAAATGACATGGGACCAAGTGCAATGAACTCCTAGGAAGATGGCGACCAATTTATGACCAAGAAATAGCTGCAACAACTACTCAATGAATTATCTAAACATTTGCCAGGCATGACGAAGTAGAATGACCTCAAGAGGGGCGACTTCTGCAAAATAAAATCCAAATCTGCATATTAAAATCTGAAAATCACCAGAGAGGGGCGCCCAAGGCTGCAAAACACAATGATCAAATACCCATAACCAGATAAAAATCATTCAAAAACATATGAGTGAAAAACCAGTTCAGCCACAACTGATACAACAACTGTAGAAAGACTGAAAATACAATAACTTAATTGCAAAATGCAAAACAACTCAATATGAAACTAATCTCAACTAGTTGCTATCTTTCAAGCAAGAAGTTAAGCCGACTAGGAGGTATGCATCCCTCGAAGCAATCCTGTTACCATTTCGACAACATAACAATATTGTAAAACATGAGATGCTGAAAGAGAGAGCAAAGCCACTTATTTATAACTTTTTCCAACCTCAAATTCAAATTCCTTTTCCCTCCAATTAGGTCGCCACCATGAGATTCACATTCAAATTCACTTTGACATTTGCCTTTCATTTCAAACTTCATTCTCCATAACTTGGTGTCCAAACATAAGGAGGATGAAACTTTATTTAAAATGTCAATAAAGTATATTTTGGCATCCAAAACAATAATAAAGTGAAACACTTTATTAAAGTGAAATATAAATATAATTGACCACTTATTTCTCCAAGGCATCCAAACATGCCTTTTAAATATTTCACTTAAAATGATATTCTCATCAAATATCAAATTTGCCGAAATAATCACCTCAAATGCTGGAGACCAACTGACTATACTGCCCTGCCCGAAATAGCCATAATACCAAGTTGTTGAAACACTGCCAAAAATAGCACCAAGGGTGTTGGAGACCAAACTGCTCCAATCGACCTGCCAGATATAACCACTGAACTGAACTGCAGAAACCCTGCTAAAAATAGTACGGCTAAAAATAAAACTTACTAAAATAGCATACTGCTAAAAATAGTAAGTTGTTGCAAACTCATTTTAACCACAATCCGAGCAGCCGTCGTACTTACTAAAAATAGTAAGTCTAGAAAAGTTCTCGGATTCAATTGCATGTCATGTTGTCGCGAAGCTCTCTGAAAACCCAGAAGGAATCCATAATCCGAACTGTAAAACTCCAACATGTAGTCGTCGTAACTTACTAAAAATAGTAAGTTCGGAAAAGTTCTCTGATTTAGTTGCATGCCATACCACTGCGAAGCTCTCTGAAAACCCAGAAGGAATCCAGAATCCGAACTGTAAAACTCCAACATGCAGCCGTTGTAACTTACTAAAAATAGTAAGTTCGAAAAAGTTCTCTGATTCAGTTGCATGTCATACCACTGCGAAACTCTCTGAAAACCCAGAAGGAATCCAAAATCCGAACTGTAAAACTCCCACATGCAGCCGTCGTAACTTATTAAAAATAGTAAGTCCGGAAAAGTTCTCTGATTTAGTTGCATGTCATACCACTGCGAAGCTCTCTGAAAACCCAGAAGGAATCCAGAATCCAAACTGTAAAACCCCAACATGCAAATCCCTGAATCCTCAAGGAAAACCTCCAAGTAGCTGGAAACATAGTTGAAAAACTCGGACTCGACAATAACTCGGTAGACACAAAAAATTTAAAAACTAGGGACTCAGCAAAAACTCGAGGAAAAACTCGGCAATAACTCGGCAAATTTATCGAACATTTGAAAATACACAATTTTAAAAAATATTCTTAAAAACCACACATATAAACTGAATTTTTAGAACATATTACTGATTTCATCATATATAACTCAAAATTAGAGTTTAAAACCTTAATACATATCAATCATCAATGTATCATTAATAAAAATCATTCTAGTTAATATTTAATAATAATATTTTAATTAATTATTTTTTTATTTATTGATTTCTAATCATTAAAAATTTACATTCTGGAAATAAAAGTTTTTAACTCTTATTGATTTAATATTTAATAATAACTTCTTCTTTTTTAATTTATTGATTTGTAATCATTAATTATTTAATTTAAAGATTTGATTTAATAATAACTTATATAATATATTAATTATTTTTTCAAATATATTAAATTATAAGTTTTGGAAATAAAATAAATTAGTTTTTTTCAAATTTTCAAATACTTAAATGATAAACCAAAAATAATATATTTTTTTTGTTTACAAATATTCTTAACTCTTATATAATATATTAAATTATTAATTATATTTTACAAATATATTAAATTATAAGTTTTGGAAATAAAATAAATTTTCAATTTTCAATTTTTCAAATGCTAAATGATAAACCTTATATATAATATTAATTTTTTTACATTTATTCTTAAAATCTTTTAATATTTAAATTACAAACTTTAGTATTTGCTATTTACAAATCAATAAATTTAAAAAAACAATGAGCATGCGCTTTATGTTTTATTTAATTTTTAAGATGTATGAGTTTACGGTAAAAATAATTAATTGTTACGTTTTATTTAACTTTTAAGATGTATGAGTTTACATTTTATAAATTTATTCAATCGATCATATGAGTTTATTTGGGAAAAATTAAAATCAATGAATTTAAAAAAAAAAATTAATTAAAAAACAATGAAATATGAACAGAAATCAATCGATCTGGAGTTTAATTTTTTGCAGAAATCGATCATGGTGCTTACGATTTTCTTAGAAATGAGGTTGCGTTTTTTAAAAACACTTGCGTTTTTTCTACCGTCGCCATTTTTTTTCTCTGCCCTGGTCTCCCATCGTAGTTTTCTTTGCCATCGTCTCTAGTCGTTTTCTGTCTGAATCTAAATAATACGAGTTTGCAAGTGACGGCGGGCGCTTTATCATTATGTTTATGCTAAAAATTTAGGGCAAACAAAAAGAAAATCGACCTCTTATTTTTTAACCGCGTTTTTCTCTGCTAGTCGTGATTTTCTGCGTTTTTTTCATGAATAAATCGCTGTGCATTTTACCTAATACTCGTCTACGAGTTATTGAGTGATTTACTCGCCCAACACATTTCAAAACGATTACTCGCGAGTATTGCGAGTTTTTGGCGATTTTTTCAACTATGGCTAGAAACCCTAATTCTGCCTCTGACTAGCCTACGAGCATCCAAGAATAGGCTAACAGTCACTGGAAGATGTAGTGATAAAAATTGGGACATTAAATCCTCTAAACCTTAGTGAAGTGTGTGTATGCTCAACAGATTAACTTTACCAGTTACCCGACCAAACCCCTCTCCCGAGTGATATTTCCTCCGCCTGGAGGATTGATTCCTGTTCCTGCAACTATAGACATACAATCTCGGCAGTTACTTGTTCACAATCATTAACAGTATACTAAATATCTTAAGTTAGAATATTCATAATTCAATACTATGCATGCAACATTCATCAAGGATTACCCCAATAGAAATATCAATCAAATGAGACAATCATTTTAAATAGCACACATTCATTTTGATAACAAAAACATGTTTTATTCATCTCAAAGATTCAAACATTACAATCAATTGCCCTATGCAAATAGTAGCTATACAATCGGGGTGTAACACCCTGGTTTTGTGTTTCGAGCTTGAATATCGGAGGGGGGGACAGAGAGTCCAATAAACACTAGTTTTGTATTAGAGCATGATAACCAGGCAGGACATGTAGTCAAGTGAGCCCTAGGTTAGTAGCTTACTCCAAGTCGAGCAGGGTGGTGAACTATGACTATGCTCTTGAAGCATGTACAGTTGTACCAAACTATGGCCATGCTGAGTGTCGAAGCCACACATGCACTTGTCAGTTCACATTACCCCAGACACTTAAATTAACCAAAGATGTCATACTTAGGAGGAGGGTATCCTTAGTAGTGCGATAGAGTTAGCTAGGTGGGGTACGCACTAGACCTCAGATGGCAACTGAGAGGGTTCCCAACATAACCTTTCGATGAAGGGTAGGGCCGCTTCCAGTTAGGAAGCGTGCGGGGGACCGCTTGAGTCCGTGGTTGGAGGTAAAGCAACCGGATGATGCTTTCCCTCTCATTAGTGGCATGCCGAGTTTTGGATAGCACAAGAATCAGATGAGGTTCTCTGACCGTTTACTCTTATTGCTCTATATTTATTTTAGAATAGTAACATGCTGATATTAATGCTTTAGTTGCAAATTTATATGATGATGAAATACTTTTCTTTCAAATGAACTTGAATTCGAAGTGTTGTAGCATTATAATGTATACTTGCTTAGGTCTTGAAAAAAAAAGATTAGTTACTTCTCTTGTACAACTTTTAATTTATTGGATTTGGTTCATAACGGTTATTTGTGTTAGAAGGAGTTGGTTGTTACAATGCTGCTCAAATTGTTGTTGAATTTGTGAACTTTATATTGCAATTTTTTATAAAGTTGGTGGTTGTAGCTTTGTATACAATTCCTTGATTCCTTTTACTCAATTGTGTGCCCTTTTAAATCCTTGTGTTTTACTCTCTTTTGTGGTCTTTGCTTCTAGCGAGAAAGTGTAATTGTTTATTAGCTAGTATAGGTTGTTTTCTTTACATGAAAAGACATTAAAATCTTTCGCCTTGAGCAAAGTGTTCAATCACCTTGTGCCCTTGTTTGATAACAAAACGACTACACTTTCTTTAGTTTATTTGCTATGAAATATGAATATTCAAAACACCAAGAGTTGAACTGTAAATATTGTAAAAAGCTAGAGGTAATGTTCTTGGTTCTAAGGGTTTTTTTTTTTTTTTTGTTATAGGGAGCTCCCCCTACTAATCTAAAAAAATGTTTTACCTTACATGATGTTTGTTATGTCCCCATTCTAGTCAATGTTCAGGAGTAGTGGAGTTAGCCTATTTCTTGGACTATTGTGGGCTGACAGGACTTGGTTAGAGGGTTAGTGTCCGTTTTAGTGGGTATTGCCATTCCCACCCCTTTCACCTCAATATTGGTACCAATACAGGCATATGGAGTTCAGTGTTCATCAGCTTCTGATGGCACGAGATTATACTGAGTTTGGAGGAAGTTATGGGTATTTTAGTGGTTAAGTTATGTATTTAACTTAAATGATTAAATATAAAGTCAAATTGACTTTATAAGAAAAAAAACACCACTTAAATACTTTATAAAGTATTAAAAGATTACTTTATAAAGTGATATTAAAATCACTTAAAGACCCAGGAAAGTGCGCCCAAGTATTTATGGGGAAACTATTGAAATAAATCAAAATACATTTAAATGTATTTTTAATGAAGGAAATCGTACTCTCTTGGAATACGTGCCTTTTGAGGAGTATAAGGCAAATCATTGCAAGTCGACCTAATATCAGATTATCATTTGACATTGCAATTTCTTATTTCTCTATGATTTTGTCTGAGACAAGTTTACCAGAGGATTTCACCATTGAAGAAATGACAGATCTTCAATGTTTGGCTACTTTGAGGCTGTGAGATACCAGCGGAATTGTTGCATTTTGGGAGGACTTCATTCTAGAGTCTTCAATGATCTTCATCAGAGTTTATTTAAGCAGGGTTCCAGTTTGTAATCAGAAGAGTGCTGCACATCTTGGACGCCATCTTCAACAGTCTTATTTGCTTTCAATAAAGAAGATTCAGCATCTTTTGTGGCCGTACAACATGCATTGAATGGCATGCCTCCTGGAAAGGGGCGTATGAAACTAGAGGCAAAAACACCTCTCCTTTTTGCCATTTCTTTGCTCTATCTTAGGTGCCTACCTCTTACAGCACATTTCCTCTAGTTTTGAAGTGGGAGAATTCAGATCTATGCCCTAGGTGTGCTTTTTCATCGGTTCAGCCATTTCCGCCTGGCATGTGCAAAAAATTATTTGTTTAAATATTCTGGAGAGTTTCGGGTATGTTCTTTGTATGCAATTTCATTGTATAAATTGTCAGATCTGCTATTAAATTACAGTTTATCAGATTTAGTTTTAAATTCAGTTTTATCTACAATTATGCTTGGACGTCCCTTCTACTTCTGTCTAGAAACCTTTCTTAAAAATCAATAAAAAAACACAAAAAGATAAGGAAAACTACAGGATTCGAGTTGGAACCATTTGGGCTCTTCACAATGTTCCATTTTGTGTTGCATTGAAAGGTGCAAATTAAAATGCTAACAACAATAAAAGTACCATTAAACCAATAAAAAATGCAATTTTTTCACACATAGTTAGCACACATCAATGTACATTGTCATTCTATCAAGATCAATTCAAAAAAATGATGTTTAACACTTGATTACCTTTATACAAAGAGAAACAAGTTTGGACCTTATATAAGCCATCTTATATACTTAAGGCTCATTAGTGAGTCTGAATTGGCATAGCCAAGAGCTGTGCACAAATATGTGAAGGGTAGACTACTACATTTGCTTGGAATGCCAAAATATAGTTTCATTAAATTCGTTAAGCTCGACACAATGAATCTTTCATACAAATAGAAATACATTCAAGGAACTAAAATAAGGACTATAATATTCTTATGAAAACTTCAATATGTGACAAAGCTCCTAAATATTAAATCCTTCCGACTTTAGAACACAGTAAATTTAAATACCTAGAAACAGTAAAGACAGACTTGAAAGATACTAATTATATATTGACTATCAAATTGTTTATTCATTTAGTGCACATATTTTTTCACACTAAATTCAAGAATCCATAATGTAGGATTATCATAATGGTGTATAATCTAAGATTATTAACTGAATTGTTGTCAATTATGAATGAATGGCATGCAAAACAAGCTGGTGTTTATACAATATTGATGCATTGATTTGATTGGGAAGGATATTTAACATTTGTGATAAGTTATCTCAGAAATATGATTAAGATATTTAACACAACTAAATAAAATCTATAAGTAATTCCAAGTCCCAAAAATATAATTGATCTCTCACCTTATGCATATTCCATTCTGGATTAAGAGTTTGCTGCTTGACTTTTGATTTGAAGTCTCGAATTAAGTTGCGCCCAGTAAATAAAATGTATCTATTAGGAGATTACAAGAAAATATGATTATTATAGGAGCAATAACTCTTGTGCATGTAAAAAATAAATTACTGTAGATATCTGTATGAACATAATTAAATTTAAAACATACACATATTCTACCATAACTCTATTCATTGAGAAGAAATAGGACAGGGAAAAAGATAGGCACAGTGACAAATATATACACAAATGACTTACGGATCAGAAGAGCCATTTACATCAGAAGCTCGTAAGTTATTTGCTCTCAATGATGCAAACTGTAAAATCCCAGGAGCACAAGTCATGTAAGTGAATCGCATACCCGTCTACTAAATCAGTAAATGGGCATTGACTTTGAGGAGTTTTAAACAATCCGTTTTTGTTAAATATGATTTGAAAATTTAGCTATATTATAATCTCATGACCTACATGGCAATATCATCAAGGATGCTTTGATGATATTATGGCAAATTTGCTGAACAATGCACCACTGATTATTTTGACTGATGAAATTAGTTGGCTACAATATTCTCCTTCAGCTAACATAAGCCTCTCATGAGAACAATTCAAGAACTTGATTTTGCATCGATAAGAAAATGGGAAGGGTACCTTAGTCCAAGAAGAGTTTGTAGTGATACTTTAATCAATTCTAATTAGCAATTGAATATTCAAAAAGACTTTCATTCCCATGAAATATTTAATTACTTCAACTGAACAAAACTCCTTTGAAGAGAAAAGAATACAGGATACAAACTACTCAATAACATAAAGCTAACAATATATAGATGAACTATAGTTTTCTCTTGCCACTATTATCTTGTTTATACCTATGAGAATATATCTTATTATAAATATTAGCAGAGCTTATGAAAAATATTCCATGACTATATTCTCCTTCTTACATCAGGCACTAATTTCCAACTAAATACAAACCATGCAACATAAATGGCCAACTTTGTGACAACTAAAAATCATTTGAAGATGCATCAAAATTTAGCCATGCATACATAAAGAGTAAATGAAAATATAAGTTACAAAAAAATTCCTGAAATAAATAGATGTGCAATATGGAATAATCAATTTATAGAGAAATATCACATGATGTAACTTTTATGACAATTAGGTTGTATATGGAAATCAAAAACTTATACTTATTGATGAGATTTTATACAATCTAGCATTGTTCAATCTTTTAATATTTTTGTCCTGATGTCACCATGTAATTCCTTACTTTGTTATCACTTTAAGCAGCCATTATATGCATCATGCTGATATACTCATGTAAAAAGTCTTAAGCACATAATTTTGTCTCTGTTGCATCGCTTGCAAGTAGTAATTTCCCATGGGAACAAGATGAAAAGAGTTAAAACGTATTTTGCTAATACTTTTCTCAATTTATCCTATACAATTTGAATAATATTAGCTTTAAAAACAAAACTGACAAAAATTTGGTGTACGCAATAATAATGGCCCCAACACAAGAAGGGCACCAAGGTAAGCTTTGAATATGGTCATGGGCTTTGGTAGGAAATGATCTACATATGTGATCCACAATGTTTCTAGGATTGGGGTGGCAGGGGGTGAAAGGACACATTTCTGAGATAGCAGTCTGAGGTGCCATTTTGTGGAGAGGATAGGGAATGATAGTACACACACATATATGAAGGGACTCAAATTTTTTCAAGTTTAAACATACATCAAAATTCACATTCATATAATGTATCAAATTTGATATTCAATGTTCAAAGTTTATTGTCTCAGGTATAGCAGCAATAAAAATAGAAATTTCATTGATTTCGTTACACCAGAAGGCCCCAAAACTACAAAATCATGAATGGTCAAATGCCCAACAATACACATAGCAATAAGATTATTGATATTAAAAATATATAGTACTAAAGTACAGCTTTGCCTCGTTTGGGTTACCAATATCAAAATTAGCCATTGAATCCAAGTCACTCTCTTTATCAAGTTATGACTTGTTTACTTCACTGGGTGTGTTCAGCATACCACGGAAGTAAACTAGATTATATACAGAACATAGAAAAATACAACATATTCGAGAACATAAGATGCTAGAATTATGGAATGCTTCTATTCATCTCCAACAATAAGTATCAACATGTACAATCATATGGATGTCAACAATACCAATCATATCTTCCTGACTACAAGGACTCGGTACATATACTGCTCCACGGTGGTTGAGCAACCAACTGTCTGGAATTCTAGGCGCCCCAGAAGGAAATAAGCGCCCAAGCTTTTGATCCCCTAAACTCAGCTTTCAGAGGATGTAGCTCCCAAGAGACCCTTTTCAGAATCCTTTGAGCTATCTGACAAGTCTAGCCATCAGTCAATTAGAGCTCTGGATCATCTAGAAACAAGAATCTCTCAGAAGATCAAAAAGCAAGTGTAAAAGTTGAAAATCCAAAAAAAGAAAGTCTGGAAGCCATAGGTGCTCTAGGTAGCCTGGGGCGCCTGAAATTTTATGGCCTGAAATCAGTTTTCAGAAGAAATCATCTCTAGAAGACCCTCCTCAAAATTCATCAAGCTATCCAGCGAATCTGACAATCAGTCAATTGGGTCAGTCTAGCTCCCGGATTCGCGAAATCATTTGAAGGTGAGGAAACAGTGTTGAAACTTGAAGAACATAAAAAAGGCTAACTCTGGTTTTGCTGGGCGCCCCAAAGAGAGATAGGCGCTCATGATTTTGAAGGCCGAGATGAAGTTTTTAACAAAAAGTTGTCCCAAGACAAACTTCGTCAGATTCACTCAGGCTCCGCGATGGACCATTCAACCAGTTCGTAGCATCAACCTAGCATCCGCAAATCAAAATCAAAATGGGGTTAAAAAATGAAGAAAAAGTTTGAATTTCATGAAAATGGCTAAGTCCCTCAAGGGTGGCGTCCAAACTCTCATGCCTTAGAATTTTTTTTCAAATTTTCAAAATTTCAAGAGAAGGGAAAAAGTGCCCAAGTTCGATGCACCTAAATTAGGGTTTACAACTCTAAGTTTAGGAATGAAAGCAATTCTCAAACCTAAAAATTTAATTTAAGGCAACCTTGTACATTCATTCTTCATAATTTTTTGCAGGTGATCAAGGCAAGAGTGGAGAAACCAAATTTTTTTCCTATTTTCGGAATTTGAAGACTAAAACTTGCTAGTTTTTCAAAGTTCATTATATTTTTCAGATCAACACACCAAGAGGCTTCTTTTTCTATGCTTTTTTCTTCCAGGGCATCGATTTTCACAAAGAGGAGGCTAATTTTTTCAATTTTTAGCGATCTGGGTCATTAATTCTTGATTCTGGACAATTTTGAAAAGAAAATTCAAATTGCAGCAGCTGCTTTTTCCCATATATGTCAAGGAAAACTTCAAAATTCTCAACATTTGATCATCTGGCTCCTCTTGAAACATACTTCTGAATAAAACCTAGGTCTCAACTTTTTCAAAAAAATTTCAAATTCTAGGGTTTGCTGCTTTTTCAATCAGCCTTCAATATATTCAACATTTGATCAACTAGGTCGCTTTCAAACTTGATTCTGCACCAAACCCAGCTCTTAGTTTTTCTGGTCAAAATTTTCAGAAATTAGGGTTTGTTGCTTTTCCGACCAACCATCAAAATTTTCGAAAAATATCGCTTTGGGTCCTCTTGCAATAAAATTTCCTACAAAACCCATATCTCAGATTTTTTTCGAAAAATCTGTCTGTTTGAAGAAGAAAAATCAACAAGGTAAAATTAGGGTTTGTGCAAAACTTGTCCAAACATAGTCAAGTTCATAGTCAATCTTCAAAAAATTTAGTATGGAAAACACTCCCATCGAATTCAAGACCAAGACAGTGCTATACCATGATTTCATCAAAACTGCTGAGACTGACTTGCACCATATCAAACCAGTGTTCAATTTGTGTGCTATGGAAGACGTAGGCAATGCTACAGTCAGGCACCTTGGTCATTCCGGGCTACTTACAATAGCATCAATTCCCATTTCAGTGCAAAGTCTACAATTCATAATTGCTTGTATCAAACATTACAATCCAGCTACACGGGAGATTCAAACAGCAGATGGAAGAGTGATTTGCAATCTCAAACCAGATATGATTGAAAAATGCTTCTCAATACCACCTTGGTCAGAAAGTGTAACCATCTCCATGGAAGAATGTCAAAGCCTATGGGAAATGCACAAGGACAAATACAGCAAGAAAGTTGCACACAAATGGATGAAAGAAAAACATAAAACCTTGCCAAAGAAAATTGGACATGGAGAATTCAAGGATGAGGTTGCCATAGTGATCACCCTGCTCAACCGAATCACAGGTCAAGTAGACGCTACAAAATTTCAGCCATGGATGTTCTATATCATATCCCATATCATGAAGAAGACAAAATTCTATGATTGGCCAACATTGATCAATGATAGCCTTCATCACCATATAACTAAATATTTCAAAATTCATGAGTTCCACATGATTTCATATCTAGTCTATCTCGTGGCCTTTTAAGGAAAATTCAGAGGATTGAACACAGTAGGAACTCTGGATGTGCAACATGTCTATATGAAATGTGCTAGCCAATTATTTTCAAATTTTAACACATTAATTTCACCCGTTAACGTTAGTGAAATCACAAACCAACTGAAGGGAACCCTTTCTCTTCTGATCAACCTAGATCCCAGTACGGGCAAGGTGAGAGCATACTCGAAAGGGGATCGTTAGCACAAATCTGAAACTGCTAGAAAAGTACAAGGGAAGATGATAACAATCAACTCAACCACTTATTTAGCGGGAGGATTGGAAAGAGAAGTACAATACTGAAAGTAAATATGCAACTCGACCACTTATTCAACGAGAGTGTGTTGACGGCTCAGCCGATCAGCAATATGCAAATGCAGACTGAGCATGACCAGTCTCTTCCACAAGCGTGGGAAAACAGTGTAATAAGCAAGATAATGAGATAGCTGACAGTACTACTGTTCAGCTTTACAAAATGATAGAACTCCTGCCAATAACAAAGTTTTTCAAGAACTCAATGCTGCAATCATAGAATATGTCTCTCCTATCCTCAAATGACTCATCCACACTCAAAATCCCAACTCCAAGGACAACTTCTACAATCTGATTTCTGACAGACCAACAACTCAACTATCCACTAAAATGCAAAGAACTTGCTCAAAACTAACTCAAATGACACCAAACCAAAACCAAATGATCTCTAGCAAGTAGGCGCCAAAACCCCAAGCAACAAACTACAACCAAAACACATGATTTATTTTTGCACACATTCCAAAACACCTCCAACATGGTACGGCCCCCAAGAAGGGCGATTTCTTCCTTAAAATTCACACACTTGATAATAAAATCTGAAAATCAACAGAGAGGGGTGCCCAGGTCTGCAAAACTCATTTGTCAAATACCCATAACCAAATAAAATTCATCCTAAGACTTATGAGCAAAAACAACAATCAGCTATACTAAACCAACAACTCCAAAAATTGATAAAAACTCTAGAAACTCAACTACAATGTGCTCAATCTGCTCTCAAGGATTAAGAACAGCCAAATCTCAACTAGTTGCTATCTTTCAAGCAAGAAGTCAAGCCAAAGCTAGGAGGTATGCATTCCTCGAAGCAACTCACTAACCATTTCGGCAACATAACAATACAGTAGACATAAGATACCCCAAAGAGAGAGCAAAGCCTTTTATTTATAACTTTCTCCAACCTTGAATTCAAATTTCTTTTCCCTCCAATTAGGTTGCCCCCATGAGATTCACATTCAAATTCATTTTGACATTTGCATTTCATTTCAAACTTCATCCTCCTCCATAACTTGGCGTCCAAACATAAGAAGGATAACTTTATTTAAAATGCCAATAAAAGGAATGTTAGGCATCCCAAATAATAAAGTGAAATGCTTTTTAAATATTTCTCCAAGTATGGCGTCCAAAATACTTAAGTGAGAAACCTTATAAGAATTGCTCTTTTTAATAAACCAACTTATCTCTCCATTTAGGCATCCACCTAGCCTTAGTAAAAATATTTCACTTAAAATAATATTTTCATCAAATATCAAACTTGCCAAAATAATCACCTCAAACGCTGGAGACCAACTGAAAATACTGTCCTGCCTGAAATAGCCACAATACCAAGTTGCTGAAACACTGCCAAAATTAGCACCAAAGGTGTTGGAGACCAAACTACTCAAATTGACTAAAAATAGTAAGACCGAAGAAGTTCTTTGATTCAGTTGTATGTCACACCGTCGCGAAGCTCTCTGAAAACCTAGAAGGAATCTAGAATCTGAACTGTAAAACTCCAACATGCAAACCCCTGAATCCTCAAAAGAAACCTCTGAGCAACTGGAAACCCAAATTCTGCCACTGACTAGCCTTCGGGCATTCGAGGATAAGCTATCATTCACTGGAGAGTGCAGTGCTAAAAATGGGGACATTACACTATAACTATTACCCTCAGCTGGAATTCTTAGGGTCAACACATCATTACAAAAGTGTAAATGAGGCTTTTTTGATGCATACGGTGAGAGACCTGGACAACGAGTTGCACGTATGAATTTCATCAACTGTCAGGGCAGCAATGGCGGAGTGGGTAGATAGGTTCATTCAGTTTCCTACCTTCACCTACATCGGAGTGTACGACTTCTCGAGTGCTCCACTTATGTTGCCGAGGTATCCTTCAGATGAAGTGGTTTTTATGGAATTCCTAAGACAAGTATACGAAGTTCACACTTTATTGTAGAATCGAAAGAAGTTTGCCTTCAGTTTTCCATTTGAGTTAGGAATCTACAGATGTAGATCATCAGCAAATGCTAAGTTGATGGGTGATGAGTTGTCTAAACTTGCCCTGAAGCCATTCAGCGAGAGACGATCATACGACCCTCATGGTGTCTACGCATCCAGACTTGGTCAGAACTATGCTCATGTGCCCGCACTTGAAGATTTTTGGGCTAATTGCAAAGATGAGTTTGAGGTAAGGAGGCGCAGTAACAAAAGCTTACACTTCATCAAATGAAAGACTGCTTGTCAGAAGATAGAGGGATTATCCGATGATGATGGAGATGTACTTCTCCCAACATACACCAAGAATCAAATTGAGCAGCAACCTCTTCCACAGGTCAATTGGTCCAACAAAGAGTGCATTTCAGTTGAAGAGAGGACAAACCGGGTCATAAAGAATAGCAAGTTTTTCCCAAGTCACAAGAGGAAGAAAGCTATTCAAATAGAAAATCCGCCAAGAATACAATCATCTCTTCCTTCTTCTTCGAGAGCACAACCAAAGATAAAGGTTGTAAGTCAACCTCAAGTGGGTGTAAAAGGTAGCAAAACAACAAAAAAGGTAAAGAGAAGATTGGACTTTTCAGGTATAATTATACAAGAGCAGCCAACAGTTGTAGTAGAAGTCACTCCAGAAGAGCCAACGCCACAAGCAGAAGAGGTGCTCGTGACTCTTGATTCTCTGCCATCACTAAGGACTTCTCCAATTCATATTGATTTGGAGGTAGAAGAAGTAGAAGAAGTTGCAGCTGAACCTCCCAAGGAAGCTAGTAGAGACACCACGTCTTGGCTTGAGAGCTCCCTGGGAAGAAAGAGAAGGAGGCCTTCATATCAGCTAGACTTTGATGAACTTGACAACATTTACCAGGAGGGTCCTAAAAAGAAAGCAAAGAAACAAGTTCGTTTTAAAAAAAATCCAGATGGTGAGATAATTATGGAGACTGCTACGCCTCCAAAAGATAGAAATGTTGATGAAGTGGAGGTGGATGATTTCATAATGGTTAAGGCCAATCTTGGTAAAAACACCAAGCATACAGATGTGAGTTTGTTCAAAGTTGTACTAGAGAATCTTCAAGATAGAGTGCTTAAAGATGGAGAGGATAAGGCAGCCCTCAAGGATGAAATCTGGCAACTCAGGTTATACATTTCAAATCTTGTTCACGACACTTCACGAGCAATTCAGTTGCTGCCCCAAGTTCTAGAGACGCTAGCTGGTCAACAACAGTTGAGGCAGTTGGTGATATGTGGGAAGCAAACTGTAATGTCCCCATTTTTAGCACTACACTTTCCAGTGTTTAATAGCCTATCCCCGGATGACCGTAGGCTAGTCAGTGGCAGAATTAGGGTTTCTGATTGCTTGGAGGTTTCTTTTGAGGATTAAGGGGTTTGCATGTTGAAGTTTGACAATTTGGATTTTGGATTCCTTCTAGGTTTTCAGAAACCTTCTCAATGGTATGACATGCAATTGCATCAGACAACTTTTTCGAAATTACTATTTTTAGTAAGTTACGACGGTTGCATGTTGGAGTTTAGCAGTTTGGATTCTACATTCTTTTTGGGTTTTTAGAGAGCTTCACAGTGGTGTGACATGCAACTGCAACATAAGACTTTTCCGGACTTACTATTTTTAGTAAGTACGACGACTGCTTGGATTGTGGTTAAAATGAGTTTGGAACAACTTACTATTTTTAGCAATATGCTATTTTTAGTAAGTCCTATTTTTAGCAGCAGTTCAATAGTTCGGTGCATTGGCTATTTCTAGCAGGGCAGTATAAACAGTTTGGTCTCCAACATTCTTGGAGCCTATTTGTAACAACCCCATCCTTGGGTAATTAAATTTTTTCTAACATTTCATTCCAGACATATAAAAGTAACAAGTAACAAAGACATTGCAATAAAATTCTTCCTTTCTTTATTGATAAATACATGCAAGTTACAATATATATTTCCACATGAATTCCATTTTCATTGTAAATATAAATCAGAGTACAAAAGTTAAGACAAATTACATACATAGCTGGTAAGCTTTTGCACAAATAGTAGTAAGACGGTCCAGGTTCCCTTCCTTTCAAATCTTGGTGTATCCGTCGCCTACGGTGGAGGAGAAACATCACTCAGGCGCTTTTTCGCCAACCACGGACTGTTAATGCGGTCCCTCGCACATCTATCATTCGACAGATGGCCCTCCCTTCGAACGAAGAGATTGGTAAAGTAACCGGTTGCGACAACCCAACTGAGCATAGTGTTGTGTCCTATACATCTAGAACTTGCTATTTCACAATCCCGAACTAGCATGATGGATCACAATGAACTGACAGTGTAGTCTCGACTATCTCACATCTAAGTGGATGTCGTACCTTCCACTATTTTGGCCAAAGTATTCTCATTCAGTACTTCGAATGAAGGTCATCTATCATGTACACTACTCAAGGCCGATTTGACTTAAGGCTATCTTACACTATGCGTAGGCTAAGTCCTTCACTGGATTGTCAATCATCCCAGACTATCCTACATCAATCTAATTCAAGACAACAATTATAGGTTCAAGTCCTTCACTGGATTATCTTTCATCCCAGACCAACCTATGACATTCTAACTTACTAGAAATAATCCAGCTTGACAAGTAATTCATTCCTTCTCTCTTGTTTCGGAAATCTTTATCCTAGGACTTCCTTAGCCTATCTCAGTTAATCCAAAACTCTAAGCTGCTTGATTAGACTTGACCCCTGTCTTTATTCCAATCCTAGCATATATTAACTAGTGCAGACATAGTCTCCTTATATGGAGTTCATTCAATAATGCAATCACGCAATATGCAAATTTCTAGATTCTAGAATGCTTTATTTACCCTTTTTACAATCCTTTATACATTTACCCTTAAAATGCATTGCTTATGAGAGTTTTAACAAGCAGAGCTATTTATCTTTATCTATTTGCAAACAACAATCACAAGACCAAGAGACTGCATCATATCAAACAAGGAGACAATAAAATAGATTCACGCTTGGTATTTGGAAGCTTCTTTTCCCAGCATTGCTCTTCTTGACACTCCTTCAGCCAACTTTCAGAATCTTAAAAAAAAGGGCTTCTATGCAAGTTTTTCAAACTGTGGTGATCTCTCAAGTCACTTCTCACAAATTGGCTCTTCTAATAAAGCTTTTTCAACTAGGGCTTCTCTTCACTCAAATTCCAAAAGGATTTAACACAATAATTTGATAAATGTTGGTAAAAGTTTACTGTATTTCTCGCACTCAACATTTAGGAAATTGCAGCAACTAAGGAGAACACAGCTACTTAAAGGATTGGATATGGGAGCTCTTAAAATTGCAAGACTTAGATTGCATAATGATGATCTTAACAAAGAAAGGCTGGCATCTATTTATAGGCCCAAAATTGCAACAAATTCCACCATTTAGGGCATGTAACATGACAGAACTAACCTTTGATTAATTAAAAATGAAATGTGGCAGCTATTTGATACTTACTCAGCAAAGAGGAAGATGATTCGACCTATTTTATGAAGAACTTTTCAAACTTCACATGGCAAATTTGTGAAGCATCCACGTACAGGCGTATCACTAAAAATGCCCTCAAAAATGGCGGCCTATATGAACAAATGGCGTTTGAAGTTCCTTGTTGAAAACGTCAAGGTTAATACGCAGACATTTATGGCCTCCTTCCGTCCAGAATAATGGCGTTTCAACATGTGCGACCAGGTCTAAGTCATGCGAGCTAGGCGTGGGATTCATCCTTGCCATCTTCCATGGTTTTTTGGTTCTCACAGTCGCACGATTTCTTCCCGTGAAGAAACCCGCGATTTTCAGCTTATTCAAACATTTACTTTAAATCTTTTAAAAGTTTATAGTTTCAAACATTCATATTTCCTTTAATATTTTCCAATATATTTCCAAATGGCTTTAAATTTCGAAATTCCTTTATTCCATATGGTAAATGCAATTAACTACCAAATGACTATAAAAGTCCATTTCAAATATTTCCAAGGCAAAGTCATTTTAATATATAATTTAAAAATGTTATAAATACATTTAACACTATATTTAATATAAACCATTATAGTTTTTATTTCACCTTTATTAAAATATATGAATATATCTATATAATATCCAAATATTAATATAGATATACCAATATATTTCATTATCGATTTAAACTATAATAACGTCTATATTAAATATATTATTAAATATATTTATAAATATATCCACATTTACATTTAAATATATCTATACATGTTTATTTCCAATTATCCAATTACGTGTATTATAGGCCAGTCAGAGCACCTTTAATATACTTAATTGCACAAACATGTATATATACATTTAACTGTAAATTCCAGGCATCAGTATAACTTATTAGTTCACATTTCACATTCAAGGTTCATAGAATAGAAGTCAGTCAATCAAGTAACACCACTCATAAAGCGTAAAGAAGTAATCATAAACTCCTAAGCCTAAGGATGACTTATCACGACCATTCAAACTGACTCAGATCCCAAAACTCTCAGTGAAGTGTGTGTATGCTCAACTTGATAAACTTTACCGGTTACTCGACCAAGCCCCTCTCCCGAGTGATGTCTCCCCTCCGCCTGGAGGAATAGTTCCTGTTCCTGCATCCACAGACATACAATCTCGGCAGTTACTTGTTCATAACATCAACAGTATACAAAACATCTAAGTTAGAATATTCTCAATTCAATACTATGCATGCAACATTTATCAAGGATAACATCGATAGAAGTATCAATCAGATGAAACAATCATTTAAATAGAACTCATTCATTTTGATAACAAAACGTGTTTTATTCATCACAACGATTCAAACATTACACTCAATTGCCCTATGCAATAGTAGCTATACAATCGGGGTGTAACACTATTTTTGGCAGGTAATGGCTTAAGTGATTTTCAATTATGAATGCCTTAGTTGGAAATTATCAAGTTAAATATTTACTAAGGCTAATGGGACGCCAGTTTGGAGAGATAAGTGATTTTTTTAATTAAGTCATATTGGAGGCGTTACTTGGTGACTTATAATGTTTTAAGTGAAATATAAACTTGGCATAATGGACGCCTAGTTTGGAGGAATATTTGCAAATTATAAAGTATTTGAATTTCACTTAAATATACTTGGACGCCTATGTTATGAAATATTTGCATTTTGATAAAGTATTATTCCTTATGTGTTTTGGACGCCTAAAGTCAAGGAGTCAAAGGTTGGAATTCAAATGCAAATTGAAGTGAAATGAGAATCTCATTTGGGTGCCCTAATTGGAGGGAAAAGTGAATTTGAATTCGGAGACAAAAAAGCTTTAAATAAGAGTGTTGGGCTCTTTGTTTTGCATCTATTGTCTATCTTATCGAAATGTTGTCAGATTGGTTTTAGAATCTAGCTAAGGGGGAGCTTAGCATTTACACCACTCTTCGGGCCTGAAACTATGGCTTCCTAGATAGTCTAATGGGACTGTGCTACATTCAATACGGCATATTGAGCAATACTGTTTCAGTTTGATGATTTTGTTGTCTACAGGTTGCTGGTTTTGGTTATGGCTGAAGCGTATTTTCATTTGTAGTTCCTTGAGTAATTTTTGTATGGTTTTGGGTACTTGACTAATGAGTTTTCCTGCTAGGGGCAACCCTTCCTGGAGAGTTGCAGATTTGATTTTGAAGTTGCTGATTTTATCTTGAGAAAATCAGCCCTCTTGAGGATGTACCATTCTGGCTGTGTCTTGGGAGTTATGCAAAAATAATTATTAGTCATTTGGGGAGGTTTCAGTGTTGTGACTTGGGCACCATCATCTCTAGTAGCTTATGCATTTTATTTCATGTCATTTCGTTGGGTTTTGGTGGAGATATGAGTAAATTAGTGGTCTAGTTAGTTGCTGGTCTGCATTTTATAATTGTTGGTTTATCATATCAGATTTGTAGAAGTGGGTCTTTTCGGTGTGTTTCTTGTGGAGTTTGATTTGCAGGATTATTCTCATTGTAAAGCTGTTAAATAGTACTATCCAGCTGTTTTAATTATCTTGCTTATTTCATTGTATTCCCACGTTTGTGGAAGAGAGTGGTCATGCTTAGTCTACATTGCATTGCATTTACACACTGCTGATCCGCTGAGCCGTCACAAGTGCATAAGATCCCCAGCGCCATATGGTAGCACCATACCCATCTTGGGTTTGAGTGCACATTCTTGGGTTGGGTTACTTTTAGCATTGTAATTTTTATTTCCAGTCCTCCCGCTGAATAAGTGGTTAAGTTGATTGTTACTTTCAGCATTGTTCTTTTTCGAGCATTGAAGATCCTCGGCACCATATGACAACACCATTCTCATCTTGAGATTGTGTGTGCATTCTTGACATAGAGTTACCTTCCAGCAGTTGGTTTATGATTTCCCTAACGTTAACGGGTGAAATTGAATCAGAAGACTTTTCTGGACTTACTATTTTTAGTAAGTACAACGGCTGCTCGGATTGTGGTTAAAACAAGTTTGGAACAACTTACTATTTTTAGCAGTATGTTATTTTTAGTAAGTTCTATTTTTGGCAGTGCTATTTTTAGCATGGTCTCTGAAGTTCGATTTAGTGGCTATTTCGGGCAGGGCTGTATATTCAGCCGGTCCCCAGCATTTGAAGTGATTATTTTGGCAAGTTTAATATTTGATAAACATATTAAATTAAGTGAAATATTTATCATTCTTTCTAAAGTCGACTTGGAAAGAAGGGGACGCCAACATGAGGAAATAATTAAAGATTTAAAAGATGAAGTTAATGCCTTGGGAAATGGGACGTGTTGTGACCTTTTTCACACATCACCCCATCCAAGATGGGGACCCCCTAATTTTTGCTCCATTCTGGTCGTTTGGCTTTGGTTAGTGCGTCTCTCTCTCTATCTCTGGTCCTTTCGGGGATGTCCTGTCGTTTGACCCAGGTTGAAGTATTGGTTAAGTCTGTATAATTAGGGTTTTCATCCTTCAGGCTTATTAAAGGTCAAACTGAGTTATAAAATTGAAATCCAAGCTTAGTTCAGCAGTCAAAAGGCTTCTAGCAAAGTCTCACTGAATTTTTTATCGAATTCTGACAACTTACTATTTATAGTAAGTACTCAATTTGGGACTATTTTATCGAGATTTTGGAATTCTGTCAGTTCCACCGCATCCAGGTAACATCAAACTGCCTACACATAAATTTTGAGCCAAATCGAACAACTTGCTATTTTTGGCAGTTCGGGCTTCGAGAGCCATTTTCGGAGTTTTCTCCTAAGCTTTTCAGTCGCATGTCTGGAGAATCCTTCTGGGTTTTCCAAAACCTTCGCAATGATGTAACATGCAAACCAAGATGATCACTTTCAGAATTCAGCCTTCAAAGGCTATTTTTAGGGTTTGCATGCAGAGTTCTCTGACGCATGTCCGGATATTCCTCCTGGGTTTTTCAAGAGCTTCGCAACAGTGTGACATGCAAGAGGAGAAGATCAAGTTTCGAGGACTTACTATTTTTAGCCAGTGCATGCATGCAGACCAGTTTTCTGGGTTTTTCTGGGTTTCTTGAGATCCCACAGGCAATATGACATGCAAAATCATCGGGCAGTGGATTGATCACTTTTCAGGAAGTTTCTATAAATAGCAGTTTCACCCCAGCCACCCAACACTTCTGTTTAGCAAGCAGAACGACATACAGAAGGAACGAAGTCAAGCGGAGAACGTTCGGGATACATGCAAGTCAAATTAGGGTTTTCACTTTTATAGGGGGTGAAATCCAGAAGTTGTCAAAACGAAGTACGTCACCAACATCAACACACTTCAAGGTACCTGCTGGCAAAATTTGAGCGAAATCGGAGAACTTACTATTTTTAGTAAGTCAGGGCACGGCTATAAATAGCAGGTCTGCACCCGAGGTTGGCATCAGAGCGACACTCATGTTATCAGGATCAGGCGTTGCAATTTTCAAGCAAAACGGAGCTACTGAAGTCAGAAAGTCAAGAACTTACTATAAATAGCAGGTCGGGGAAGAGAACTGGCAAAACAGGTTCACAAGGCAAAGAGTATCATAAGTGAAATTTTCAGGCAAAACGGAGCTATAGGGGTCGAAAATAGAGGGACTTTCTAAAAATAGCCTGACTTGCCCAAAATAGACGGTCAAGACGAAGGCAGGCAGAGGTATAAATTTTTTTTCTTAAGTCTGGAAAATGAAAGTTGCCTAGTGAAAATGCGCCCCAGTCAAGGTGATGAGGACTTAAAATATTCTAAGTATGGGAAATGAAAGCTCATGTGTCTAAATGCGCCCTCAAGTTGTTGAAGACACTTCAAAAATATTCTAAGTCAAAAGTGAGAGCACACCCTCTCAAATGCGCCCTCAAGCAAAATTCTAAGTGCGTGAAAATTTTCCCAAGGCAAAAACAAAAGCATAAGGGTCAAAATGCGCCCACCTTCAAGAGGGAGACTTTCAAAATACTCTAAGGCATGGAAACTTCAAGAGGGTCACCTTCAAAATGCGGCTAAGTGTGAAACTGAAAGTTGAACATCTAAAATGCGCCCATGATGAATAATGAAAGTCTCACCTCTAATATGCGCCCAAGGAACAAGGGGTTAAGTAAAAAAAAACAAAACGCCTAAGGCATTGAAATGAAAGTAGAGGGGTGGAAATGCGCCCTCACATGAAAGCACATTACCTCATTTGCGCCCAAGGTTATAGAAGACTTTGAAAATTGTCTAAGTCACAAAATGAAAGTAGAAGGTGTTAAATGCGCCCACCTTAAGGAAGAGCCTTGAAATTTCCTAAGGCAACAAAAATGGAAGCATGCTAGTGAAAATGCGCCCAAGGTTATTGGAGGCTAAAAAACGCCTAAGGCAAAAGTGGAATTGACATGGCAAAATGCGCCCTCAAGGTAAGTGGTGATGAAAATTCCTCTAAGTGTTGAAGATAGAAGTTGAGGGTATCAAATGCGCCCAGTTCATGAAATTGAAATTTGCCTAGCTGAAATGTGCCTAAGTCAAAATAAAATTGGAAGTTGACATGCCTATTTGCGCCCTCAAGGTAAAAGGAAGGTGATAATTGATAAAACGTCTAAGGCATGAAGATGAAAGTGCAACCTATGAAATGCGCCCAAAGGTGAGTGAAAGCCTTGAAGAAAAATGCTAAGGCGTTGCAAATGGAAGCTCACCCTCTCTTTTGCGCGCATGAAAGGATGAGATTTTTTTTTAAAAAGGCATGGAGATTTTTAATTAAATAAATAAAATAAAATACCAAGGGGTTAAGTACGCCAGAAGTATGAAGATGTTCGAAATATTTTCTAAGTGAGATAAATATTTCACTAGAGAAAAGACGCCTTGATACGAACTGAAAGTGATTTTCCAGAGACATTTAAATGAAGTGGGCCAAGTGATGGATTTTTTTTCAAAGGGAGAAATAACAATTGATGAATATTTTCCAAGGGTCAAGTGGAAAATTAAATGAACCTCTTTAAAATGCACCCATGAGTTAACAGAGTTTGGAGTGTTGAGTTGCTGAAAGTGCGGAGTTGCAGAAATTTATTGTGTGCTGAGGATTTATATTGAAGTTGC
This sequence comes from Sequoiadendron giganteum, assembly GCA_007115665.2. Lineage (NCBI taxonomy): Eukaryota > Viridiplantae > Streptophyta > Pinopsida > Cupressales > Cupressaceae > Sequoiadendron > Sequoiadendron giganteum. The sequence continues at coordinate 291,179,657 of CM021105.1, read as the reverse complement.
ACGAAAGTTGAAGCTTGCTGCAGATTTTATTTATTCGAGCTGCTGAAAGTTAGTTGCTGAGAAGAAGTTGAAAGTTGCTGAGGGTGACAGAATTTGAGGAGAAAGATTTAATTTATTTTGTGCTGAGGAAATAACCACATTGCTGAAAGTTAGTAGTTGGCTGTGATTTTCTTCGCTAGTCAGAAGTGCAGTTGCTGGAAGCTTCTTTATAAGCTCAGAGCTTTTATACAGTTTGAGGTTTGGAGTTAAATAATTATGCTGAAGAATTTTATTTTCACAGGCTAACTCCACGTTCGCAGTCGCCTCGGAGGCTATTTATTTTATTAAAAATCTGCAGCCTAGCTTATTGTTATTCTATTTTATTTTGCAGATGGCCGGAGCAAAGGATGTTGTTGGAACAAGCAGAGCCGCAGGCAGAGCTGCAAACACTGAAACGGCCAAGGCTAGCTCATCCCAGCAGGCAATGATTAAAAGGCTGGCCAAGTCATTTCTTCCAAAATCGGCAATTGTCTCCAAATTGGCAAGATTAAGTGACACCAACCTCGGGTCATTTAATCTAAATGCACTCAAGTCTAGGATGTATTGACTGGGAGGCCATCAACCGTCAGTCACGGCACATAACATTATGAAGAGTGGTATTTATGCAGCCGTTGGTTTTCCACCAACAATTCAGTGCCCGGAGCTAATCATGGAGTGTGCAAACTACTACAAGCCGGAGCGTAGAACCATTGTCTCTTCGGATGGCAAATTGCTTGCCAACTTCATGCCGGATGCCATCGGAGAGGCATTTGGGATTCCTACTGCCGAAAAGATGCTATAGAAATCAAAGGAGAGGGCGGATAAAATGTACTCCACCTCCTTCGAGAGGGTTGCAGCGGTCATCAACAGAGTCTGGATGCAAAAGCCAAAGCCACCTCGCACTAGACTCCCAAAGCAGATAATTGCTGAAGATGTGAAACAGGAATACTGCAACTTGATGATGATGTTGAGCCGAATAAATGGGAGTGCACAAGCCTACTTCTTCGAGCCTTGGATGTTCTACTTCATCAAGATCATCTTGGAGGGAAAGGAGTACGTTGACTGGGCAAGAATGATCAGTGATAACATAGATGAACAATTCAGGAGCCTAAAGGGGACGAAAACCTTTTACATGAGCTCGTATGTGATATATATGCTGGCGAGAATGACCAAGTACCGAGGGATTACATACAAGGAGCCAATAGGCTGTGCACCTGATCAGTTCAAAATCCATGAGGCCTGCACACAGTTGCATCTAACGAACCCTGCTAGTTACAAACGGGCTAATGATGCATTCACAATGCACATCACGAGGACCCTTCAGCGGAGAACGCAGCAAAGAATATCCAAAGAGGCACAAGCATTGATAGAGGAATACAGATATTGGCTCATCCAATTTCCAAAATTCACTTACATTAGGCTATAGGGGTTCACTTCGTATCCATACCGGCTACCGAGGTACCCCACCGATCACATTATAATGCTGGAAATATCTAGGCAGTTGATCGCATATGATAAGATTCAGAAAAAGAAGAAGAAGGGTGGGCTTGACTTTCCTATCACCATGGGAAATTCCACTGAGGTGTGTCCCTCCTTGTAGGCAGCTCGAGAGGCAGAGGATGAGCTGCAATTCTATCATCTATCGTATCACACAGGGAGACAGGATTTCGATCCTTACAGAAACATCCGAATGATACAGAACGTTGAGTACCGACACAAGGCCCACATTGAAGACTTTTGGGCAAATGCTGTTGATGAGGTTGAAATAAGGAAAAGGATGTTCTCTAGGCTTCCCCTCAAATTGATCAGGGAATGTGAAGTCATCCCAGTTCCCGACTAGGTGGAAGAGGATGTCAACGTTATACAGCCTGACTATGGTTCAGTCAGGGATACTCCGGTCCCACCACCTGATTGGTCCGAGCCAGAAATCATGGACTTGGACACGCTCTCAATTCCGGTGTTGACTTTCACAAGAGCTTGGGTTGATAGACATGTATGCAGACTTAAGAGCAGATCGATCGCCCTTACTTATAGCTTGATGGGTGACCCAAGGCCGCTATCGGTGAAAAGGGGAAAACAGGTTGCTCAAACACCAGAAGCACAAGTAGACGTACCAACCCAACCGATACCGTTGAGGATGGAACAAGCATCACCTATGCACTCACAAACTCAGTCTTCGAGTTTGAGAGTGATTTCATTATTTGCTGATCAGAGGGCAGGATTGGGTGAAGAGCGGGAGCTTGAGGAGGTGGATCAACCCAACATCCGAGAATCAGATAGTATAAGTGTCAGTGTATCCAGGGCTAGCCAACAAGAGGAAGAAGATGAAACAGTGGCTGACACTCGTTTCCAACAGATGTTGGACATGACATTGGAGGAAGAGGAAAACACAGAACAGGGAACCCAAGGGTCCGAAGATACGCAGCTCGTGGAGGATGATGAGCCCGAGCAGAGCAGTGCAAGAAGAGAAGAGGTGCACGAGGTAGAGGCAACGGAGGAGCAGCCCTTAGTCATTTGCAATCCGCAGCAGACGGTGCCGGATTGGCTTTCAGACAGAATGAGAAGAGAACCCGAGGATGATACAGATCCAGCCATCGAGATGGAGGAGTTCCTCAGGAGGATCAGTGCGCCACCAGAAAAGAAAAAGGCTAGGAAGTTTTCAAAGATCTCGACTGATGAGACAGGCTCTCGCACGCTTCAGGTGGTTGTTCCGAGGGAGGAGTATGATCGAGCCGAGGAGAAGCCCGAGAACCATGTGATCACCACCGTAGAGTTGGGTCGTCCTACAAGAGCCCAAATTATCGAAGAGTTCGATAACTCCTATCAGGCGTTGAAGGATCAGTTGCTCCGCACGGAGGGGAAGTATAAGAAATTGAAGAAGGAGCACAAAACTTTGATAGGATATGTGCAGAGTCTAGCACGTCCAGTTGAACCGGCAAACCCAACAATAGAATGCCCACCAGAGCTTCTGGGGGAGTCAGTTGTTGGCTTAGAGGATTTAAAGAAGATGGAAACGGAAGCGAACAAGTGGGTTAGCCATGTTCGTACTGAGACAAGGAAATTCATGGAGGACCTCGCCAATGCTTATTGGTAGGCCTCAAGTATTTTGGCACGGATTGACATGGTGGATCAGGCCTGGGGCAATACCCGCATCTATCAGACGAAGACTGTACTTCGTTTGGGGGCTTTGATGCATATACCTCCAGAAACGCTGGTGGATGGAGGTGTAATTCAGAGGGGTGACAGGTATGATTTCACTGGTTGGTACTCCTCGGTGGTCACAGGCCGTGGATTTCACGATGCAACAAGGTCAGATTCAGTCAGAGTGAGGAAAGCAATGGGTAACATCTTGGAGGGAGTCCTTAATACATTAGAAGCCATATTTGCTAGAAAGTTGGCCCCAGAAGAAATAACTTCTCATGGCTTGAAAGATAAACTGGCTCCATTCTTCTCGGCTGCGAGGTCGCTTGTCCTGGAAGACTTTGAGAATGTCTCCACTTTCTCTAGTATTATTGAGCATACCCAGGACGCTTTGGCGGCATGGAAGAAGTCTTACATCCGGCACAGACAGACGGTAGCGGTCTTGGAGTTCCAGCTCAACCATATTCCACCAATTTCTGCCCAGGAGGTCGAAGCGGTATTGGCACGGTTGATCGAGTTTGCTATCCGGGAGAAGGCCAATGGGAACGCTCTCATGGATGAGGATCTTCTTGATGATGGTAGTGGGCATTAATTGCTCATTATGATTCCTGCAGGGGAGTGGAGAATATTCTGTGCATTCATTGCCCATTCCTCTCTGTGACGGTTTTTAGGGCAGAAACCCTAATCAGAGCATAGGTGGCTCGATCTGAGTCTTTTATTGTAATTGAATCCGAACCGTCCATTGAAATGGGCTAACTATAAAAGGGGCATCCCCCCTCATTTGTAATCTATTAGAATTAGATTAGACATTAGATCAAGAATTGAATCAGAGCGAGAGTAGAAGGCATATAGCATTTAGCTTAGAAGTTAGCTTAGATTGAGGAGGAAAGAAAGTTTTCCCATTGAGGACTTTGTAAGAAGTTGTTGTGAACACTCTCATAATATAAAGATTTATCATTGTTTGGTGGTTCTATCTTCTATTGTGAGTAGATAGCAAGGCTTGTTCGTCTTTCCAATTCAAGTGGATAGAGTAGAGTAGACTTTGTTTTATGCAAATAGTTGTGGAGTGTGGCGTTGCGATTTGAGCACATCTTTCATCCATACCACTAGCGAGCTTACTGATGGTAAGTTCGCCTTGCGTGGTCAACTGGAGTATTGACACTTAATTTCAATTGTGGCTCATATGTCCGTATGCATCGTGGTGATGGTATGCACATGTTGTGTCATAATTTCAACACCTTTCTCATCCTTTGAAGATTGCACCAACATTGTCCGAGTTGTCCGAAAGGAGACGAAGCAAAGTCTGGTTTGAAGATTGTTTAAGTCGATCCTCGTCCTCCACCCTTTAGAAGTAGATTTGTAGAATCCCTATCCCTATCCCTTTAAATTCAGTATTCCCCGGTTAATTTAGGAATCAGAGTAATATTGTCAAATCATTCATGTCCTAACTGCTTCACAAAGTCGAACAATTACATAAGTCCCCTTGAATACCCAGCATATTCACATTAGCCAACTGAGTCTATTCGCGTTAAAGGAACCTTGGAGTTGAACGCATGAACTTTCACGCAATCTTAGCATGCGGGATACTTTGATCAAGAGAGAATAGAATGACCGTTGGGCATTTTTATTCTGTGTTGATGTCGTCATAAAAAAACACGTCAACAGGACGCCATTTTGAAGAAGTCAAAAGGTCAAAGAATTAGGGTGACCCTTGAGTGGAGCGCACCTTCTGGAAGCTTCTAGAGGTGCTTGGCAAAATTATAAGAAGGAGGTCTTGGCTCTTCACTTAGCATCTGGAATTTTATGCAAAGTTATGCTGCTGGAATGGTTTAGTATTGCTTCGAGGGATGCATACCTCCTAGCTGGCTTGGCTTCTTGCTTGAAATATACAACTAGTTAAGAGTTTGTTTTTTATAGAGTTATTTTGCATTCTGAGTTAGAGTTTTGTATTTTCAGTCTATTTTGCAGTTGCTGTTCTGTCATAGCTGATTCATGTTTTTACTCATATGTTTGGAAATAAAAATCATATTGTTCTGGGTATTGATTCAATGAGTTTCCTTGCTAGGGGCGACCCTTTGTATTGAGTTTCAGATTTTATAATGAAGAGTTCGATTTTATAATGCAAAATCGTACTTGCCTGAGGGCCGTACCTTCCTGGGTTGCATTGGGATTTGTGCATGAAATATCTAAGTTTGTTTGCATTAGATTCTTCATTGGGATTTGGGGTGCCATACCTCCAGGAGTCTTTAGCATTTGTCCTCATGACTTTTGGTGAAGATTTGAGCATTTCATGAGCAATTTAGTGAGGAACAGGTTGTTGTTCTGTGTTATTTCAGTTAGCTGATCAGTCATATCAGTTTTATAGGAGTTCATCTTGAGGGTGGGATTGACTCCAAGAAGTCAAGGAGAGTATAGAAGAGTCATGTACCTTTATTGCAGCATTGAAAGGTTTCTAATCATGTGTGTTTGGCAGAATCTCTAACATATTGTAAGCTGAACAGTAGTACTGTCAGCAGTTCTCCTACTTTGATTTGATTCTTGTAATTCCCACGACTGTGGAGGAGACTGGCATGTTTCAGTCTTAGTTAGTTTCAATTCCTTGTATCACCCGCTGAAAAGTGGAAGAGGTTGGCTTGCCGCCTATTTCTTTATTGTATTGCATTGTTCATCATATTGTTGATCGGCTGAGCCGTCACAAGATCATGGATCCTCTGACCATATGCTCGCCCCTCCTCCCATATCGGGTCTTAGGGCGCATTCTTGGTTAGAGTTATCAATTCTGCCAGTTTTTCAGTATTGCTAACGAACCCCTTCGAGTATGCTCTCACCTTGCCCTTACTGGGATCTGGGTTGATCAGAAAGTCAAGGGTTCCTTTCAGCTGGTTTATGATTGCACTAACGCTAATGGGTGAACTTAGCAGTGTAACAAATTGAAAAAAAATTGGCTGGGATATTTCAGTGGTATCAGAGCTAAGATCCTGCCATCCTGTGGAAAAGACAGAGTACAGTGGACAGATGAGAGACAGATAAATCAGATTCTTCACTTGAGTTCAGTTTAGCTCTCAGAAGCTTCGAATATGTTGCATTTTCTGAGGACTAGGCACCATGAGAGTTCAGTTTTGGTTATGGCTTCTGAAGAAGAAAGAAGTTTGGCAAGATTCCTTTTTGTTGCAGGAACGAGACTCAAAGAAGAATGTTAGTCAAGGAGTGAAATTAGTTTATTATCAGAGTTGGAAAGTTGTTTGAGCCAAGTCCAACAATCATCTGTTGAATTGTTGAGTAAGGCATTATCTCCTGCAGTGACATATTTGATGCAACCTTATTGGATTGGGCATCCTAATGAGGAGATCAGCTTGTTGGTTACTTCATGCCTTAGTGAACTCATGAGGATTGTTGCACCTTTGAAGCCTTATGATGATGAAACTATGAAGAAGATTCCACATAGGATTGTAGAAAGTTTCCAAGACCTTGATGAAACTGGTTGCAGTCAATTTCCTAGAAAAGTTACTATCTTAAAGACATTTTCAGATCTCAAGACAAGTAACTTGCTGTTAGACTTGGAGATGCATGATCAGATTTATCACTTGTTCCACTACCTCTTTATGTCTACTTGGAGCGAACAAGAAGAGAATGTCGTTGCAGCTGTGAAGAAAATTTTTATTCTCACTATTAAGGAGGCTGATGAAGTTCCACCAAGTGTCCAATCTCTTCTCTTGGACGCATATGAACGTAAAGAAAAGGATTCTCCTATTGCTGCTATGCTGATTAAGGAATTGTTTGATCAATGTAAGGAGAAATTGAAGCCACTTTTGAAGAAGATAGAGCGGGTGACAGAGACTTTTGAAGATGTTGGTAGAACAGTGGTGTGGGATGAGTTCGCGAAAGAAGAGCAAGTTGAAGGAGACACTAGTGGTGTCATTGAACCAACTTATGATCATTATTGTGGTGATGATTCTAATGATTTCATGCAAGGTCATGTTGAAGATTTGGTGATGGATGATTCTCCTTTGGTTGTTGTCCAAACTCCTCAACAGTTCTCACATAAAGAGTCTATGACAAGTAATCAAGAAGACTTATTTGGTGTACATGGGGTTACTAATGTTGAAATCAATAACACACCTACTCATGATAGGTCCATTGAAGGAAAGAATGACAGAACTTTCAAAGCAGCCAGCTTTGATGATTTTCTATACATTGATAGTGCCACGAGTGACATTGGGTTTGAGTATCAAACTACACCCTTGGTGAGAGGTGTTTTTGATGATATAAGTATAAGTAAGTGGAGAGGTGACTTGTTCAAAGAGTCAACACCCCAAGAAGGGCACGGAGAACACTTCTATGCTGACAAAAACAGTCAATCCCCTAGCACTTGGGATCCAAGAGTGAAGGAGTTTAGTGATAACAAAGAAACTGTGTGGGATGATTTTCCCTTTGATCTAGATGAAGCTCAAAATTCTGACTGTTTGGCAAGCTATGAAGGGGCTGCCATAAATAGTGATCATGAAGATGCAAAACAAAGTTCTGATTTTGAAGATCAGCCAACCAACAATTCAGCATCCTTGCATAGTCTTGAGAAGGTAGATAAGGTCAAGGGGTCCTTTGAAAGAGAAGTGCAGATTCTATCGCAATTTGATCACACACACAGTAGGATTGAAGAACTCTACTGGGAGTCTCAACTTGAAGAAAGACAAAGCGGAGTGAAAAATGGAGTTGCTCTTTCCAATTTGCAACTTATCAAAAACTCTTTGGAGACCTTGAAATCCGAGTACATGCACGTGATTGAAGATGGAGATCGTGCCGTTGAAGTTGCAAAGGATAACATTGGTGCTTTCCAAGGGAGTGAGATAAAGGTTGGTGAGCTCACTATGGAACTCGAATCAACAAGGGACATGTTGAAAGGAACTCAATTGGCTCTAACAGAGGTTGAAGACCAGTTTGCTGACTTCAAACATTTCAAGGAGCAAGAGGTTGCACAACAAGCTGAAGAGATCGGGCAAGTGATTGGAGAGCTTGATAGTCTTCAGGAGGAGTTTGATCTTGAAAGCAGCTCAAGAAAATCAGAGGTTGTATGTGCAGATTTGGAGCAGCAAGTTGAAAAGAATGACTTCCAAGTTTTTGACAACCCTCTCTTTGAAGTAGGTGCAGAGGAACCTTATAATAACCCTCTCCTTGTGATTGAAGATAAAACATGTGAAATAACCAAGCATGGGAATGAGTACAGTTTCCAGTCTATGGATGTTTTGATATCACGCCATGAGGCTGTGCCAGACTTTGTGATGAGTAATCTCCCGAGGCTACTTGATAGTAAGTGCATAAGTAGGTTGGAGGATGAAGTCTCCACGTGGGAAGTGTTAAATCAGAATGAATTCTACAACCTTGGCATCAAGATGTTGTCCAAACACAGTTTGGTAGCTGCTCAAGGTTCCATTACAGCAGCAAGGAGTGAAGATTTCAAACTAGTTACTCATAATGAATGGGAGGAAGAAGGACCAAAACATGTGGATTGCATCCTTGACAATCCATCCCTTGGGTTGAGAGATGTTTCAACTCATTCTAGTCTATCTTGGGAGTTGGATTTGAATACATCTATTGTTCCATGCTCCATTGTTGTTGAAACTTTCATGGATAGGCTTCAGGGGTTCACTAGAGGAGATGCCGATTTCATGAGGATACACGTGGTTTTGACCAGCACTTGGATTTGTTTTGAGTTCTCTTTTCAGTGTATTGAAAATAATTTTCAGTTGGGTAACCATGCTTGGGGCAACGAGCTTTCGATTACCTTGGTTCATCATTCTGAGGCTCTTGGAGTTGGGATCATGAGAAATTTCTACAGTCTTCATGGTTGTATCAGTATAATTCAGTGGAGGCATAGTGGTTCCGTGTCGAGTGATGGAGATGAATTCGATGACCTCTTGCAAAGGATTGTTTTCCCTTTTGCAAGAAGGATTGGTGAAGTCACATATGCTCTTGTGGCTCTGCTTGTCACCGTGCGAATATATGCCAAGGATTACAATATTGAATCGAGTAGACTATCTTTCCTGTTGCCTTGGATTGTGAGAGATAGTGTTATGGTTGATATTGAAGACTCAGGGTCTTTTGGGCGTGGGATGCTGCAAGGTGTTGACTTCAGTCCTTCCAGGCTGTTCATGGATACTAACATTCGGGAGTCACAAGGGTGGTTAGTGCAGTTTTGGCATGATGTTTTCACTGACATGGTCAGAGTAGTGCAACATCAGCATGGTGGTTACCCCTTGAGACAAACATGGGACCCAGGTAGCGCACTTAGGTTGGTATGGATAGGCTTCAAATTTTTTGGGGTTGTGGTAGTATTGCTTGAGGACAAGCAATTTTGGGAAGGGCAAACTATAATGTACCCATTTTTATCATTACACTCTCCAGTGACTGTTAGCCTATTCCCTAATGCTCGTAGGCTAGTCAGAGGCAAAGTTAGGGTTCCCAACTGCTTGGAGGATGTCTTTGAAGATTCAGGGGTTTGCATGTTGGAGTATTGCAGTTTGGTCGCGAGATTCTTTCTGGGTTTTCAGAGAGCTTCGCGGTGGTATGACATGCAACAAGATCAGAGAACCTTTCTGAACTTACTATTTTTAGTAAGTTACGATGGCTGCATGTTGGAGTTTTATAGTTCAGATTTTGGTTTCCTTTTGGGTTTTCAGAGAGCTTCGCGACAACGTGACATGCAACGGAATCAGAGAACTTTTCCGAACTTACAATTTTTAGTAAGTTACGATGGCTGCATGTTGGAGTTTTATAGTTCGGATTCTGGATTCCTTCTGGGTTTTCAGAGAGCTTCGCGACAGCATGACATGCAAATGAATTAGAGGACGTTTCTGGACTTACTATTTTTAGTAAGTATGACGACTGTTCGGATTGTGGTTAAAACAAGTTTGGAACAACTTACTATTTTTAGTAGTATGCTATTTTTAGTAAGTTCTATTTTTGGCAGTGCTATTTTTAGCAAGGACTCTGAAGTTCGATTTAGTGGCTATTTCGGGCAGGGCAGTATATTCAGCCGGTCCCCAGCATTTGAGGTGATTATTTTGGCAAGTTTAATATTTCATAAAAATATTAAATTAAGTGAAATATTTATCATTCTTTCTAAATTCGACTTGGAAAGAAGAAGGGGACGCCAACATGATGAAATAACTAAAGATTTAAAAGATGAAGTTAATGCCTTGGGAAATGGGACGCCATTTTGAAGAAGTCAAAAGGTCAAAGAATTAGGGTGACCCTTGACTGGAGCGCACCTTCTGGAAGCTTCTAGAGGTGCTTGGCAAAATTATAAGAAGGAGGTCTTGGCTCTTCATTTAGCATCTGGAATTTTATGCAAAGTTATGGTGCCGGAATGGTTTGGTATTGCTTCGAGGGATGCATACCTCCTAGCTGGCTTGGCTTCTTGCTTGAAATATAGCAACTAGTTAAGAGTTCGTTTCTTATAGAGTTATTTTGCATTCTGAGTTAGAGTTTTGTATTTTCAGTCTATTTTGCAGTTGCTGTTCTGTCATAGCTGATTCATGTTTTTACTCATATGTTTGGAAATAAAAATCATATTGTTCTGGGTATTGATTCAATGAGTTTCCTTGCTAGGGGCGACCCTTTGTATTGAGTTTCAGATTTTATAATGAAGAGTTCGATTTTATAATGCAAAATTGTACTTCCCTGAGGGCCATACCTTCCTGGGTTGCATTGGGATTTGTGCATGAAATATCTAAGTTTGTTTGCATTAGATTCTTCATTGGGATTTGGGGCGCCATACCTCCAAGAGTCTTTAGCATTTGTCCTCATGACTTTTGGTGAAGATTTGAGCATTTCATGAGCAATTTAGTGAGGAACAGGTTGTTGTTCTGTGTTATTTCAGTCAGCTGATCAGTCATATCAGTTTTATAGGAGTTCATCTTGAGGGTGGGATTGAGTCCAAAAAGTCAAGTAGAGTATAGAAGAGTCATGTACTTTTATTGCAGCATTGAAAGGTTTCTAATCATGCGTGCTTGGCAGACTCTCTAACATATTGTAAGTTGAACAGTAGTACTGTCAGCAGTTCTCCTACTTTGATCTGATTCTTGTAATTCCCATGACTGTGGAGGAGACTGGCATGTTTTAGTCTTAGTTAGTTTCAATTCCTTGTATCACCCACTGAAAAGTGGAAGAGGCTGGCTTGCCGCCTATTTCTTTATTGTATTACATTGTTCATCATATTGCTGATCGACTGAGCCGTCACAAGATCATGGATCCTCTGACCATATGCTCGCCCCTCCTCCCATATTGGGTCTTAGGGCGCATTCTTGGTTAGAGTTATCAATTCTGCTAGTTTTTCAGTATTGCTAACGACCCCCTTCGAGTATGCTCTCACCTTGCCCTTACTGGGATCTGGGTTGATCAGAAATTCAAGGGTTCCTTTCAACTGGTTTATGATTGCACTAACGCTAATGGGTGAACTTAGCAGTGTAACAAATTGAAAAAAAATTGGTTGGGATATTTCAGAGATTTGAGGGTTCCCTACTCCTCTGCTTGGTTATAAATAAGGGCAACCTTGCCCATTTTTCTTTAACCGTGTTTGCAATAACAAATTGTTGAGCCTATTTATCTTGCAAGTTGTTGTTTAGTTTCAGTCCAATTAGTGTTAGAGCAATCTTGCAAGTCTCTTCTAGCTGCAAGTTATTGTTCAGTTCAAGTTACTTGTGTCAATGTATTCTGGTTGATCGCAAAACAGTATACCTATTTTGCTACAATCCTACTGTCCCAAAAGTGTAATCCTTAGTTCTTGAGATTTGAGAAAATAAAGTCTTGTGCTGGCTTTGCTGAAATATACCAAGCCAAATTTTTTGCTTTTTCAATTACAACAAGGATAGCAGCAGTACACAATCGTTAGGGTTAGCATTTAAAACCAAAGGATGCTGAAATAACTTGACGTCAAGTATGTGCTTTCCAAACCGAGACGGAGTGGGAGCTACCATATAACGGAGATGTTAAAAATGTTGAATTAACTCGACGTCAAGAATGTGCTTTCCAAACCAAGATGGAATGGGAGCTACCATATGACGGAGATGCTAACTATGCTGAAAGTAAACTCAACACCAAGTATGTGCTACTCAATCCAATACGGAGATGAGGCGACCATATTGTGGAGATAAATGAAATACAAATGCGATTACAAAATGTAAAGATGAGCATTACAAATCATGATAAAGCAAGATTAAGAACGGTTGTCAGTACTACTGTCAGCTTACAATATAAAAGATAATGCCTTGCTATGATCGTGAATCGAGAGTTAGAGAGAGCTGCAATATTAAATATAACATTCCTATAGACAAAAGATAATGAATTGAGGATCAAAGTCTTCCTTTTATAATTTTCGATTGACTCTTCTCGAAACCCTAACCTTCTCTTAAGAGTCAAACCCTAATCCTTCAACCAATGGCGTCGTTTCCTTCTAGCTGCAATTTTGACTTTTAATTATTAAATTATTCCTTCATTGAAGATGGCGTCCACTTTTGCTTGGTGAATAAATCTTTTAATAAGAAATATAATTATTCCTTTAATGAGGCGCCCACCCATAAAGAACCTCTTTTAAAAACAACTTAAGGTAAAGTTGCTAGGCCAAGGGTCAATGTTAAAATATAACATTAAACATAACTTCTTCAAAATAATTCAGCTTATCACCTCAAACTGCATCCCGAGGCCAGAATCTGAATACGCCAATTGAATCAGCTGAAGAGGAAAGTCAACTGCTTGAGACCAACCTGTTTACTGCCCGGAATAGAATTTACTAAAAATAGTAAATTCCTGAAGATGCTCAGAATGCCCAGACGAACATACCACTGCGAAGCTCTCTGAAAACCCAGAAAGAATCCGCCATTGAAACAACCAACTCCGAGCAAGAACTTCCATCAAAATAGGAAACTCTAATTTTACCTTCCAACTAGCCTACGGGTCTCCGGAATACGCCAACGGTCATTGAAAAGATCAGGCTTGAGACGGTGACATTACAGTCCGCCCTCCCCAAGATTGCTTGTCCTCAAGCAATTGCAAACCTGGATGCTGCAGAACATCATCACTCTCCCAAGTTGCATCCTCCATAGGCAAATTTTTCCACTTCACCAAATATACTCTGATTGTTCTTTTCCTCAAAGAACGTTCTCTAAAATCAATTATCTCCTCTGGAATTAGAACCAACTGTCCTTCTTCATCCAAAGGTGGCAATTGTGATGAAGCAACCACATTATGTCCAAGTGCCTTCTTGAGGCGAGACACGTGGAAGACATTGTGTACTCTGCTATCAGAAGGTAGCTCCAACTCATAAGCTACTGCTCCAACTTTTCTGATAACCCTGAATGGCCCATAGAAGCAAGGTTTGAGCTTCTCAGCTCCACTCTTCTTGAGAGTAGACTATCTGTAAGGCTGTAATTGGAAATAAACCATATCCCCAACCTTGAAAGAACGCTCAACACGCCTCTGATCAGCATACATCTTCTGTTGATTCTGTGCAATCTGCAAATTATTCTTCAATGATTTCATGATGTCTTGACTTTGCTGCAACAAATCCTTGGCTTGAGGTGCTTTGCTATCACCAAACACCAAATCGGCAAAGCTAGGTGCTTCATACCCATAGAGAGCCAAGAAAGGAGACATCTTAATTGACATATGAAAGGAAGAATTGTAACAGTACTCCCCTATGTGAAGCCACTTAACCCACGCTCTTTGCTGCTCCGATACATAGTTTTTCAAGTAGCCTTCCAACCACTTGTTCACTATTTCAGTCTGTCCATCTGTTTGGGGGTGATAACTAGTGCTTGGAGTGAGCACAATACCACTCATTCTAAAAACCTCTTGCCAAAAAGTACTTAGGAACTTGCTGTCCCTATCACTCACAATGTTCTTTGGCAACCCACACAGCCTAAACACCTTGTGAAAAAACAGATCTGCAACTTGGGCTGCGGAAAAAAAGCTGGTAATGGCAAAGAAATGAGCAAATTTGGTTAGCCTATCCACTACCACATAGAGACAATCCTTCCCTTGGGCCTTGGGTAACCCTGTGATGAAATCCATCGAGATGCTTTCCCATTTTTGATTGGGAATAGGAAGTGGTTGCAACAAACCAGCTGGTAGTGTATGCATATTCTTGTTCGTCTGACAAACAGGACATTCCTGAATGTAGCGTTGTACTTCTCCTTTCAATCCTTTCCAAGAAAATCTTTCTCGGATTTGCCTATATGTCTTAAAAAATCCTTGGTGACTAGCAAGCAGAATGTCATGAAATGTCAATAGAATCTTCTTCTTAAGCTTAGAATCAGCCACCAGAAAGATTCTCCCCTTATAGTGTATCAACCCCTCAACCACCTTGTACCTTTCATCATGAAAAGTACCCTCAATAATGCTGGTTGCAAACTGATTTTTGGGATAATCAGCAAGCAACATCTCCCTCCAATCCGCAGTAAGCTCACACAATGAGCTAAGATGGGGTCTCCTTGACAGAGCATCGGCCACAACATTATTTTTCCCTTTGACATACTCAATGTCAAAGTCGTAAGCTTGAAGCATACTCACCCACTTTTGTTGCCTCTCGTTCAGATCCTTCTGATGCATGAAGTGTTTGAGGCTATTGTGATCAGTCTTGACCACGAACTTGTTTCCCACCAAGTACTGCCTGAACTTGGCTAATGCATGCATAATGGCAAGCATTTCCTTGTCATAGATAGAGTATGTTCTTTCAACACCCCTTAGTTTTCTGCTCTCAAATACAATAGGATGTTTGTATTGCATTAAGACAGCCCCAACTCCTTCACCGGATGCATCACATTGTAGCTCGAAAGGCTTGGAAAAATCCGGGATAGCCAGAACCGGACAAGAACTCATGATCTTCTTAAACTTGTCAAAAATAGTTTGAGCCTTTTCTGACCAACAAAAAACTCCCTTTTTGGTGAGATCAGTAAGAGGAGCAGCATTCTGTGAGTAACCTTTTACAAACCTCCGATAAAAACCACAAAGACCCAAAAAACCTTTCAACTGAGTCAAGTTTTCAGGGGGTGGCCAATCAACTACTGCCTTGATCTTTTTAGGATCCACCTTCACTCCCTCAACACTGATTATGTGACCAAGGTACAGTAACTCCTCCATTCCAAATTCACATTTAGATGCTTTTACGAACAAGCTCTCCGATTCCAGGATGCTAAGCACTTCCTCCAAGTGCTTGAGATGATCCTCCCAGGTTTTACTAAAAATCAAAATGTCATCGAAGAATATTAACACAAACCTTCTCAACTGCTTCTGAAAAACTTGGTTCATACATGACTGGAAGATAGCAGGAGCATTAGTCAACCCAAATGGCATGACTAGAAACTCAAAGTGGCCATAGTGGCATCTGAAAGCTGTCTTCTCAACATCAGATCCCCTCATTCTAATCTGGTGGTAGCCCGATCTCAAATCGATCTTCGAAAAGAACTTGGCTCCATGTAGCTCATCAATGAGCTCATCTATCTGTGGAATGGGGTATCGGTTTTTGATGGTGCTTTGATTCAAAGCACGATAGTCCACACACATGTGCATGGTACCATCCTTCTTCTTCACAAGAACCACTGCTGAAGCAAAGGGGCTCTTGCTTGGGCGAATGAAACCCATCTCCAAGAGTTCCTGAATATTTTTCTCAATATCATCCTTCTGCTTCTTAGGGTACCGATATGGAGTTGTAATAACTAGTTTAGCTCCTTCCTTGAGCTCTATGATATGCTCCGAACCCTGTTCAGGTGGTGGTCCAGGAGGTAAATCAGCAAATACCTTGCTCTTCTTTGTGAGTAAAGACTGCACATCAAGAGGATAGTTTCTCTTAGTGTCAACCGGACTAGCAGGAAGGATCATACATTCTGCAACCCACTCAACTTGATCATGACGAACCAGCCTTGCCATTCTCTTGAATGACACAACCCGAGGACCCCCATTGGACATTCCTCTTAGTACTACCCTCTTCCCATCGGATTGAAACTTAAACTCCATAGTTTGCAGATTTAAGGAGATCTCTCTCAGTGAACGCAGCCATTGAATGCCTAAAACGGCATCCGTATCTCCAATGTTAACCACATAGAAGTCATCCTTGACTTCATAGTTTCCCAATTGCATAGTCATGTTTGAGATCTTCTTGGTGCATGAGATGTGGAATCCATCAGCAACCATGACCTTGAAGCCTTCAAACTCTTCTATTTGCAGCCCCTTCTTTGCCACCACAACTTCATCAATGAAGTTATGTTTTGCCCCGGTCTCAATCAAAGCAACTATTCGCTGCCCCTTAATCATCCCTCAAACCTTGAAGGATTCATTTCTTTGAAAGCTCGAAAGTTGAGCCAAAATAACTCCACTTTCTTTTTCATCTTCAGACTCTTCTGGAACTCTTTCCATTTCAGTATCTTCAAAATCAGATTGCTGGTCTGAAAAATCAGAATCACTTTCACCAGCTGAACAGTACTCAATCTGATTAAATTTAACTCCCTTTGGACAAACATGATCTTGAGACCATTTTTCCTTACACCGGAAACATAACGCCTTTCTTCTGAGTTCGTTCACTGTCTCTGGATCCAATCTTGTGACATGAGGATTATGTTGTTTGAACTCTTTGTGCTGAGGTCTCGAAGGAGGTCTTTGATGAGGTCTTTTTCCTTTATCCCCTTTGTGAAAGGGTGGATTGGATTGAAATTTTGCCTTAGGAGCAGCCCACTCCATGTTTCTTGCCTTCTTCATGGCCTCCTGTAGGGAGGGTGGATCAAAAGCTTTAATCCATCCCTTGAGTGGTTCCATCAATCCTTCACTGAAAAGGATCACCAATCGCCTCTCCGTGATTCAGTGACCATGACTGAGAGTCTCTGGAACTCCGCTATGTAGGCATCAACTGTGCCATACTGCCTCAACTGCGCCAATTCTCTGAAATGAATTTCAGGATCCTTTTTCTCAAATCTCTCGATGAGCCTATTGGTGAACTCATCATAAGTTGTGATAGACCGATGACCCAAGGTAACTAGGCCATGGTACCACCACTCGTGCGCCACCCCATCAAGGTGTAACGTAGCGAACTTGATTGCCTCTTCTTCTGCCATGGGTCTGAGAGCTAGATAGTTATCCAGCTTCTGTATCCAAGCTCGGGCTGAACTGTTATCACTCCCGTCATAGTGTGGAAGTATAACCTTGTTGACAGCTTGATACAAGTCCCCTTGCACTGGTGTTCTTCTTTGCTCATAATGTCTCCCTTGTCCTTTATTCTTTCTTTTATGATCCATAAAGTCATTATAGGACATATCCATCTTGATGTCGTTAGGGAGAGAATCATACTCCGCACGGCCAAGCCTCAACTGCTCCACGAATGAAGCATTTTCTTCAGGATCTGGCTGAGTGTTTACAAGTGCCAAGAAGGTGGGTTTGAATGGCCTGGAAGAAATATATGTGTTGTTTGAAGTATGCTGAGCAGCATGTCCATCATGCTGGTTGGAAGCATTGTGCTCTCCTCTATGTCCAATGTTGTTCTGTGGAATGGTGTTCTGGCCCACTTTCCCCATCATGAGCGATACCATATCCATTAAGGCATCCATCCTTCTTTCAAATCTCTGTCCCGGACTGATGGATCTCTCTCTTCCCTTTCCACTATCATCTCTGTTGCTCGTAACCCTCTCGTTACCCCCAACTGATTTCTCACCTTCTGCCATGTCTGTTTCCTAAGAAGACTCCCAATGAGCCCTCAAGACTTAAGAAGCTATCTGACCTTCTGGAGCCTGATAGGGCTAGAACTGTTTTCCAACCTTCTTGTCTTCCCTTGCAGTGTACCTCTTTTCTCTGTCACTCATAGACAGTTTGTTCACAGGATGGCAAGATCTTGGCTCTGATACCACTGAAATATACCAAGCCAAATTTTTTGCTTTTTCAATTACAACAAGGATAGCAGCAATACACAATCGTTAGGGTTAGCATTTAAAACCAAAGGATGCTGAAATAACTCGACGTCAAGCATGTGGTTTCCAAACCGAGATGGAGTGGGAGCTACCATATGACGGAGATGTTAAAGATGCTGAATTAACTTGACGTCAAGAATGTGCTTTCCAAACCAAGATGGAATGGGAGCTACCATATGACGGAGATGCTAACTATCCTGAAAGTAAACTCAACACCAAGTATGTGCTACTCAATCCAATACGGAGATGAGGCGACCATATTGTGGAGATAAATGAAATACAAATGCAATTACAGAATGTAAAGATGAGCATTACAAATCATGATAAAGCAAGATTAAGAACGGCTGTCAGTACTACTGTCAGCTTACAATATAAAAGATAATGCCTTGCTATGATCGTGAATCGAGAGTTAGAGAGAACTGCAATATTAAATATAATTTCCTTCACTGAATAATAAAGATTAGACCTAAAACTGTAATTAATAGGACCAACTTCACAAACTGATTTATGACAGTCCTGTTTTTCTTATGCATGAACAGCAGCCCTGAAACTCACAATTTTACTCATAACTCACTCCAAACCCATTCAAATTTCACGAGACGAAATGCAATATGACCCTAATAAGATGGCGACCAAGATAGGACACTGAAAGCTAAACAAAAGACTCTATGTATTTAATGCACCAATCCCAAGGCAAATCTGGAAAGCACGGCCCAGCAAGAAGGGTGATTTCACATTAAAAATTCAAAGCTTCTCCAAAAAATCTGCAACTTGGAGAAATGTGTCGCCCCTTACAAACACATAGATTTAGACAATACCCATAATGACTTTTTTTGTATTTTTGGACTTATGAATAAAAACATCAAACTACTGTAGATAAAAATGAAATTCCAGAATTTCTCTAATATGCATAAACTGATCTACAATACCAAACACTGACTACAATGCACCAACTTCACTACAAATCACTCAAACTACACTATATCACCACTGGTCGCTATCTTGGAAGCGAGAAGAAATGCCAAGCTAGGAGGCTTTCATTCCCCGAAGCAGTCCCACAGCCAATCCGGTAGCATAACATTCTTGTAGACAAAAGATAATGAATTGAGGATCAAAGTCTTCCTTTTATAATTTTCGGTTGACTCTTTTCGAAACCCTAATCCTTCAACCAATGGCGTCGTTTCCTTCTAGCTGCAATTTTGAATTTTAATTATTAAATTATTCCTTCATTGAAGATGGCGTCCACTTTTGCTTGGGGAATAAATCTTTTAATAAGAAATATAATCAATTCCTTTAATGAGGCGCCCACCCATAAAGAACCTCTTTTAAAAACAACTTAAGGTAAAGTTGCTAGGCCAAGGGTCAATGTTAAAATATAACATTAAACATAACTTCTTCAATATAATTCAGCTTATCACCTCAAACTGCATCACGAGGCTAGAATCTGAATACGCCAATTGAATCAGCTGAAGAGGAAAGTCAACTGCTTGAGACCAACCTGTTTACTGCCCGGAATAGAATTTACTAAAAATAGTAAATTCTTGAAGATGCTCAAAATGCCAAGAAGAACATACCACTGCGAAGCTCTCTGAAAACCCAGAAAGAATCCGCCATTGAAACAACCAACTCCGAGCAAGAACTTCCATCAAAATAGGAAACCCTAATTTTACCTTCCGACTAGCCTACGGGTCTCCGGAATAGGCCAACGGTCACTGAAAAGATCAGGCTTGAGACAGGGACATTACATTTGCTGCCCTGATAGCCATTGATGAAAAGCAGAAAGATGAAAGTCATTTTTCTGAAATTCAAGTGAATAAAGACAATCTTGTCTTGAGATCTGAAAAGATGGACATGCATGAAGGTCTCAGTCAAGTTGAAAAGAATGCATCTGTGTTTCCAGGTCATGAAATTGAACACGTGTTGCATAAAAGAACTTCCCAAAGGCATGATGAGGACCTTCTTATTAATAATTCAGATTTTTCCAAGTCTGAAGATGGCAAACAACATACTAAATTATTAAGTGCAGTCATATCTTCATCTGAATCGTATGAAGTAGATCTTTCCGATCAGCATGAGGTTGCCATGGTTGATAAATCAGTTGTTCAAGTAGCAACTAGTAAGGAGCATTCAATCTTTGATCGATCAAGGGGATTTACCATAAGACATCTTTCTTGGTTGGAGGCCAACAGGAAGAAAGAGGTTCCACTTATACCTGAGCGTGAAGATAAATTTGAGAATGCAGCTAAAGATGTATTTGTAGATGCGCAGGAGCAATCTGAATTCAATGATTCATTTTGGAGTAGCAGCATATCTGATATATTTTCAAAGGTAGCTGAACATGTTCATCTCTTTCAAGAAACAGTGCCTCAACTTCATCTACATGTAGCTGCTAATGATCATGTAAGGCATTGCAACCTATTGAGGAAAGGCAGCTATTTTGTTGAACCTGTGAACGGTTTCATTTGAGAAGATTTCATTGTTGGCTAGTTTTAATTAGGTAGGTTTCTACCTTTTCAATAAGTGCATTTGCATAAGTTTGCGTCTTGTTTTCGTAAATTTTCTTTGTGTCAGTCGCCTGACTCCAAGCCCAATGGATGGATAAAGGCACTTGAATTTTGGAGTTCTTCTCCCTCCACTCGTTTGAAAGAACGACTGAAGAAAGATCTCCAACAAGAGTCAGCTGTTATCATAGAATCTAGCAACGCTCGATTCACGGATAACCCCCCTACGAAACCAGCCCGTTTCGTAGGCCCGTGTGTTTCAAGCACGTGAAACGAGACAATCTTGTTTTACGAGGTCTCTGATCTTACCTAGTCCAGGTAGGTGACGATAGGCTCGACTTTCGAGTTTAAAGTTTTTCACTCCTTTCGACCCAGGAGTTAGTCATTTTTTACTTTTTGGTGCTCAAGCGGTGTTTTTCATCGCCGTTGCACCTGGTCCGAGTTTAACAGTTTTCGGTGCTCGGGCGGTGATTTTCACCACCGTTGCACCTAGCCATTTTTCACGCTTGGTGCTCGAGCGGTGATTTTCACCGCCCGAGCACCTAATTGTTAGTTATGTTGAGTTTTGTACTCCACATTTAATGCACGGGTTTTAGGTTAATTTTTAGGTTTTTAACTCATATTATGAGTTATTTTCGCATTTCGTTTATGACTCCTCTCCTCCCGTCGTTCCAACGCTATCCCAGGTTGCCTCCCACAAGATTGAATCTTGTTTGCCTCCTCCAGTTCGCGGATTTTCACTCTTGTTGTCTTTGTCAATCATCCACCATTCGAGGTATCTTCTCTTCTTAATTTCTGTTTAATCGTTTTTCTTAAATGCTTTTCGTTCCTCGATTGTTTTGAACATTTTTGGTTCATCGTCCCTTCGTTTGGTCTTTTTCCTTTCTTAGTTCCTTACCTTTGCGACAGTCTCGCCACACATAATATGAAGCCCCGTCGTGTGTTATCTTTCCAACCTTGGGTATTCGAGCGAAGAAATTTGTAATGTCCCCTTCTCGAGCATGATCTTTTCTGTTGACAGTTGGCCTATTCTGGAGACCCGTAGGCTACTCGGAAGGTGGAATTAGGGTTTCTTATTTTGGGGGTTGCTATTGCTCGTGATTTGATGATTGGATGGCGGATTCTTTCTGGGTTTTCAGAGAGCTTCGCAGTGATCTGTTTTTCTGGATATTCCGAGCACCTTCAGGAATTTACTATTTTTAGTAAATTCTATTTCTGGCGATGACCCTGTCATTCTCGGCACGGTTGACTTTCCTCTTCAGTCGACTCAGTTGCGTTGTTCAATTTTGGCCTTGGGATGCATTTTGGAGAGATAAGTTCATTTCTTTAAAACAAGGTTATATTTTAATGATATGATACCCTTTGGCCTAGGCGCATAACTTAATATTGTGTTAAAAGGTGGTCTTTAAGGGGTGGCGCCTCATGGAAAGAATATTATATTTTATTAAAGTCAAAATTGAAGTCTTAAGTGGGACGCCTAACTTGAAAGATGAATATTCATTAAAAGTCAAATGAAGCCTTGAGGAAAAGGGATGCCATTATTGGAGGGAAAAGAGTTAGGGTTTCTAGAAGCTTCCGGAGAAGTCTTCACAAATTATAAAAGGAAGTCTAGGCTCTTCTTTTGTCATCTTATGTCTGAAGTATTGTTATGCTGCCGGAATGGCGATGGGATTGTTTCAAGGAATGAATGCCTCCTAGCCTTGGCTCAACTTCATGCTTGAGAGATAGCATCTAGTGGAGAATCTAGTTGTAGTGTGAGAGAATTGTCATGAGGTTTGCTTATTGCATTATTTGCTTCTAGTTTTGATTGTCTGCATTTTATATCAAATTTTGGAGTTGCTGTCTTAGTGTAGCTGCCTGTAGTTTTTATTTATAAGTCAAAAAATACAAAAAGAATCGTTCTAGGTATTGAGTATTTCCCTTTGTCTCTGAGGGGCGACCCTTCATGATTATTTTCAGATTTTTTAAAGAAGCCTGTGATTTTATTTAAGAAAATCACCCTTCCTTGGGGGCCGTACCATCTGGGGCTGCATTGAAATTCGTGCATAAAAGATTTGGGGACTTTGGGTTTGTTTTCATGATTCAATATGGGGCGCCATCATCTGAGAGTCACTTTGCATTTGATTTGAGGTCGTTAGGTTGAGTATTGAGTGAGTTGTGAGCATTTCAATAGGATACAGTGTTGCTGGTTTTGTATTTTCAGTTCTAGGTCAGTTATATCAGTTTGCTTAATACCAGTCTGTGGGTTGGGTTTTAGTGAGAACTCATTGTGTGCCTCAAGGAGACCATTACACTTCATTACAGCAGTGATAGACTTTCTTATTCAATGATGTTGATATGCATTCTCTAATTATTGTAAGTTGAACAGTAGTATTGTCAGCAATCTTGCTGCTTCATTTTATACCTCATTTTAATATTTAGCATCTCCGTCATATGGTAGCACCAATTCCATCACGGTTTGGAAAGCACATTCTTGACGTCGAGTCATTTCAGTATAATAGTTGATAGGGATCCTCTGACCACATGCTTGTCGTTCTCCGACGCATTCTTGGTTAGAGTTTTTTGTATCAGCTTTGCTTTAAGACCCTTTGACCATATGCTCGTCGTCCTCAGACGCATTCTTGGTTAAAGTTCCGTTGTTAAGTTTTGCTTTGAGATCCTCTGACCATATGTTCACACCTTGCCCAACTCGGGATCCTGGTGTACATTCTTGGGTAGAGTTGAATTCTGCATCGTTTGGTTCAAGTGCTAACCCTAACGATTGTGTATTGCTTAACTTGTTGTAATCGAAAAAGTGAAAAAATTGGTTCGGTATATTTCAGTGGTATCAGAGCAGTGCATCCTGCCATCATGTGAAACAAACCTTCTATGAGTTATAGAGAACAGAGATACTTAGCAAGGGAATACATGAAGGCTACCAGTCAGTTTCAGTGGCATTAGGCTCCGGAAGGTTAGACCGCTTCAGAGGTATTAAGAGCAAATTGGGAATCTTCTCCGGGAGAAGAAATGGGGGATAATGAGAGGACACCAAGTGCTAATAGAGAGGATAGTGGGAAAGGAAGAGAAAGATCGTTAAGTCCAGGAAAGAGGTTCGAAAGGAAGATGGATGCCTTAATGGATATGGTATCTCTCATGTTGGGGAAAGTGGGTCAGAACCCAACTCCACAGAGCAATCTAGGACATAAGGGAGAACACAGTGCCACCAACCAGCATAATGGACATGCTGGTCAGCCTGCTTCAAACAACACATACATTTCTTCCAGACCATTCAAACCCACCTTCTTGGCACCAGTAAACTCTCAACCTGATCCAGAAGAGAATGCTTCATTTGTTCAACAGTTGAGACTCGGCCGTACTGAGTATGATTCTCTCCCTGATGAAATTAAGGCAGATATGTCTTACAATGATTTTTTGGATCATAAAAGGAAGAATAGAGGACAAGGAAGACATTATGAACCAAGAAGAACAACAGTACATGGGGATTTGCATCAAGCCGTCAACAAGGTTATGCTTCCACATTTTGATGGGAGTGACAACAGCTCAGCCAGAGCTTGGCTACAGAAGTTAGACAACTATCTAACTCTTAGACCCATGGCGGAAGAGGAGGAGATTAAGTTTGCTATGCTACACCTAGATGGGGTGGCGCACGAGTGGTGGTACCATGGCCTAGTCACTTTGGGTCATGGGTCTATCACTACCTATGATGAGTTCACCAATAGGCTCATAGAGAGATTTGAGAAAAAAGATCCTGAAGTACATTTCCGAGATTTGGCACAGCTTAGGCAACATGGCACAGTTGATGCCTACATAGCCGAGTTTCAGAGACTTTCAGTCATGGTCACAGGAGTTACTGAGAGGCGTTTGGTGATCCTATTCAGTGAAGGATTGATGGAGCCACTCAAGGGTTGGATTAAAGCTTTTGATCCACCCTCCCTACAGGAGGCAATCAAGAAAGCAAGAAACATGGAGTGGGCTGCTCCTAAAGCAAAGTTTCAACCCAAGCCATCATTTCACCAAAAGGATAAAGGAAAAAGACCTCATCATAAGGAGTTCCAACAACATAAATGTAGAAACCCCTTGTTTCCCCTGATTCTGAATCTGATTGAGTTTTGGTTTGTTTTTGCAATTTTTGATTTTTTTGGGTTTTCGTGCAATAAAGGTAAATTGCGATTTTTGCAAATAATTGAAAATAAATTCAATAAAAATTATCTAACTCTGGAAATGACAAAATTTATCTCAAATACTGAAGCCAGGCCAATATTAAATCTTCTGCAATGATTACAATGATGTTACAGATACATGCAAATAAAAAAACAATGATTTTTATTGAAAACCTGATTGGCTGCAATATGGTACGGCTGCATTAATTGCTTCTCTCTCCCTCCTTCTGACGATCCCAAAGGATGCCAGGATGATCTGCGCCTAAGAGGAGAATGGCAGACTGAGTCTGAGATAGGCGATTTGCTTGAAACTGGAAGTACGCCCTTTCTGAAGAAGTACGGCCAAGTACAAATGGTACGGCCTGAGTACAGCAGCAGCTAATAATTAAAATGTACGGCCTCTCCTGGAATCTCTGGTTATGATGAATAGATGCGCCTAGATTGCAAGATGTCTTCTGTATAAAAAACTCATCTGAAATCCCTGAATGTTTATTATCGGTGAAACTCTGTAATTCCTTCAGAATGAAGAAATCTCTTTCCTGGCAATAAATCAGATGATCTCTCACACCCTCTGAATTGCTTTCACTGGAGATGGCTCGTTCCCCAATGCTCTGAGACTGAAACCCTTGGCTTCCGTGCTCTGATCAAACTTCATCAATTTTCAATTCACAATAACATAATGGCTCGATTTCCAATGCAAATGGCTTATACACTTGAAAAGTGCAATTTCCTTAAGAATAGGGAATATTAAAATAGTTCGAACTTTTACTTTTAATTCTTCAATAGTCCTCAGCCAAATTTTTATAATAAAATATAATCGCCAATTTGGCCCCTTTCATGATGGGCGACCCCTTTATCAAAATCACTTAAGTTATAATAAAGTATTATAACTTTATATTATAATCCCCAATTAATTAATATTTAATCAATTCAATTAAATATTAATATCTCTCTCATTATTCATCCGATGTCTGATCCGTTTGAAGTTGACGAACACTGAAGTGACTCTGAACACCAACAATCCATACTGCTAAAAATAGTAGGGGTCCCACGCTGACTGCCAATAACTGCTAAAAATAGCAATTTATGCAAGAAGTGTCCGAACGAGCCCGAACGAAAGCCAACTGATCAACAACTGCCAACTGAAGCTGAGCCAAGCTCCAACATGACCCTCTATCCAGTCTATCAGCCTACGAGGGTCGCATGATAGGCTAATCCTGTGCTCGGAGAGATGTCAACCAAAAGGGGACATGACAGTCCGCCCCTCCTAAAATTGCTTGTCCTCAAGCAATCTCAACTCTGGATGCTGCAATATATCCTCGCTCTCCCATGTAGCATCCTCAACAGGCAAATCTCTCCACTTCACTAGATATTCCCTGATAGTCCTCCTACGCAACTGTCTTTCTCTGTACTCCAAGATAGATTCAGGTACTAAAACCAACTTTCCCTCATCATCTAAGCGAGGTAAAACTACAGACGGTACCACACAATGTCCCAACGCCTTCTTGAGGCGTGATACATGAAATACATTGTGTACCCTGCTCTCTGCTGGAAGCTCAAGCTCATACGCCACCTCACCAACTCGCCTCAAGATCCTGAAAGGACCATAATAACGTGGCTTAAGCTTCTCTGACCCACTCTTCCTAAGAGTGGACTGACGGTAGGGCTGCAGCATCAAATAAACCATGTCACCCACCTCAAAGTGCCTCTCTGTTCTCTTCTGATCCGCATACTGCTTCTGCTGATTTTGTGCCTTGGCGATATTTTCCTTGAGAGCCCTCATAGTATCCTGACTCTCCTGCAACCAGCCTCCAACACTCGGCACTCTACTATTGCTCAATAGTAAATCCAGAAAACTCGGCACCTCATAACCGTACAACGCCATGAAAGGTGACATCTGAATGGTCATATGGAATGTCGAGTTATAACAATACTCACACAAATGTATCCATTTGACCCACGCCTTCTGCTGCCCTGCAATATAATTTCGGAGGTATCCTTCCACCCACTTATTCACTATCTCCGTCTGCCCATCGGTCTGCGGGTGGTAACTAGTGCTCGGAGTGAGCTCGGTCCCACAAAGTCTGAACACCTCCTGCCAGAAGTGACTCAATAACCGACTATCCTTGTCGCTCACAATGCTCCGAGGCAATCCATGTAGTTTGAACACCTCACGAAAGAATACCTCTACTACCTGTGTAGCTGTGTAGGTTGTGGTGATCGGAAACAAGTGGGCATACTTCGTAAGCCGATCCACAACTACGTATATGCAATCTCTCCCTTGGGCTTTAGGCAAACCCGTAATAAAGTCCATCAACAGGCATTCCCACTTCCTGACAGGAATCGGAAGTGGCTGCAATAAACCTGTCGGGTACGTGTTCTCCTGCTTGTTCTGCTGACAAACAGGGCACTCACGCACGTACTGAAGAACATCTGCCTTGAGTCCCTTCCATGTGAATCTCTCCCGTATCTGTCTATAGGTTTTGAAATACCCGGGATGTCCTGCAGTCGGTACATCATGAAAGGCTCGCATGATTATGTTCTTCACCTCTGAACCTGGGATCAAATAAATCCTGTTCTTGTAAATGATCAAGTCATTCACAAGTGTATACCTGGTATCAACTGTCGATCCCTCAACAATACTGGAAGCCCAAGTGTCCTTGGCATACTCTGCCACAATCATATGCCTCCAATCCTCTGAAATGTGAACCATAGAGCTCAAGTATGGCCTGCGTGAAAGGGCATCAGCTACTACGTTCTGTGTGCCTTTGATATACGAGATATCAAAGTCATAGGCCTGCAACTTACTGACCCACTTCTGTTGACGGTCATTGAGGTCTCGCTGTCCTAAGAAGTGTCTCAAACTGTTATGGTCAATTTTGATGCAAAATTTGCTGCCAACAAGATACTGCCTGAATTTTGCTAAGGCGTGCATGATAGCAAGCATCTCCTTATCATATATGCTATAAAGTCTCTCTGGCCCTCTGAGCTTGCAGCTCTCATACACAATCGGGTGCTTGTCTTGCATAAGCACCGCACCAATGCCCTCACCTGATGCATCGCACTGAAGCTCAAAAGGCTTCGTAAAGTCTGGTAGTGCTAACACAGGGCATGTAGTCATCAACTCCTTAAATCTCATAAAACACTCTTGTGCCTCAGGAGTCCAAATAAATGCACCCTTCTTCAGTAAGTCTGTCATAGGAGCTGCATGTCGTGAATAACCATTCACGAATCTGCGATAGAATCCACACAATCCGAGAAACCCTCTCAACTGTGTTAGGTTTGCCGGTGTGGGCCAGTCAATAATAGCGCGGATCTTTTCAGGATCCATCCGCACTCCACCTGCACTGATGATATGACCTAAATATAACAATTCGGTCATTCCCAAATCACATTTGGATTCCTTGGCGTACAAGTACTCCCTCTCCAAAACACTCAATACGGTCTCCAAGTGAGCCAAGTGCTCCTGCCATGTCCTGCTGTATATAAGGATGTCATCAAAGAAGACCAACACAAATCTCCTAAGCTGTGAATGAAAAACCCTGTTCATCGTAGACTGAAAAGTAGCTGGCGCATTAGTGAGCCCAAATGGCATCACTACGAACTCGAAGTGCCCACAATGACATCGAAATGCAGTCTTCTTTATGTCCTGCTCACGGACCCTGATCTGATGATAACCTGACCGTAAATCAATTTTGGTAAAGTAACAGGCACCATGGAGCTCATCAATCAGCTCGTCTATACGAGGCATTGGATACCTGTTTTTGATAGTCCTCTTATTCAGGACTCTGTAATCAATGCACATGCGTAAGGTGCCATCCTTCTTCTTTACCAATACAACTGAAGAAGCGAATGGTGATTTGCTAAGTCTAATGTGACCCATAGCAAGTAACTCCTTTATTGTCTTTTCTATCTCATCCTTCAACCTCTTAGGATGTCTGTAAGGAGTTATCATAACGGGCTTAGCGCCCTCCTCGAGCTCTATAATGTGCTCAATCCCCCTGTCTGGAGGTCTCCCTGGTGGAATATCACTGAATACCTTATCATG
This sequence comes from Sequoiadendron giganteum, assembly GCA_007115665.2. NCBI lineage: Eukaryota > Viridiplantae > Streptophyta > Pinopsida > Cupressales > Cupressaceae > Sequoiadendron > Sequoiadendron giganteum. The sequence continues at coordinate 291,150,847 of CM021105.1, read as the reverse complement.
CTTGACTCTCAACTGCTGAATGTCCGGATGATACTCAGTCTTCTACTGTCCCTCCTGTATAGGTGCTAATGTGCACTCGGCAGCCCACTCTACCATGTCATGGCGCATAAGTCTCTCCATCCGACGAAAATAAATTGTTTTGATGTTGCTGTCCCGTATTGCTTTTAGGATGTGTGTCTTCCCGTCAACATCAAAGCGGATCTCCATGTCCTTGAGACGAAGAGTGACTTCTTCAAGTGAATGAAGCCACTTCATACCCAAGACCAAATCAATATCCCCCATGTTAACTACATAATAATCAGCCTTGAACTCATAATTGTTCAAGCGTAAGGGGAGATCCTTAATCATGCGTTCACACCTCAGCGTGTGCCCGTCGGCTACCTTAACTCTAACCCCTTCGAACTCCTCAGTGATGAGTCCGCGTTTTTCAACAAACCTAGCATCAATGAAATTATGTGTGGCTCCTGTATCAAGAAGGGAAATGACCCTCTGTCCTGCTAACACACCACGAATCCTGAATGAGCCCTCCTGTTGAATGCTAGATAGGCGTGCCTCCTGTATCTGAAGCTCTGACTCTATCTCTGCCTTAGGCTCTGAAGCCTCTGGCTCTGACTCCTCAGAACTCTCCTGCTGTTCGGAATTCTCTGACTCCGAATCCTCGTAATACGCCCACATCACTCGATTCGCCTTGCCCTTAGGTCTTAGAGGACAATCGTGATTGGCGTCATAGGGACCCCTGCAGTAGAAGCAAAGCCTCTTCCTGCATATATCATTAAGGGCCTCACGATCCAAAGGTGGTGTTGCTGATTTACCTTTTGAATCGTTTTTAAAATCTGATTTTTCTTTGTTAAAATCAGACTTCTCTCTGTTTCTGTTAAAACCCTTATTGTCCCTGAAAGATGAAGAACCTCTGGAGTTGAATCTACTGGACAGTGCTGCTAACTCCATACTACGAGCCTTCTTCATCGCTTCCTGTAATGAAGGAGCATCAAAGGCTTTGATCCAACCTCTCAGTGGCTCTGTCGAACCCTCCATGAAGAGTACTACCAATCGCCTCTCTGAAATGTTCGGAACCATGACTGATAACTTCTGAAAGTCACCAATATAGGACTCCAAACTGCCTCTCTGTCTCAACTGAGCCAAGTCTCTGAAGTAGGATTCTGGATCCTTCCTGTCAAACCGCTCAACCAATCTGTCCACAAACTCTTGGTATGACGTGATCCTGTCATGCTGTAAGGTCACCATACCGTGGTGCCACCAATCGTAAGCTACTCCCTCAAGATGCAGTGTCGCATACCGGATACCATCTCTCTCAGCCATCGGGCGTAATGTGAGGAATGTATCTAACTTACTAATCCATGCCTGGGCTGTCACCTTGCCACTACCATCGAACATCGCTAGATTGAGTTTGTTTGTAGCATGTTTTAGGTCATTGTTCTGATGTCTAGGTCTCCAATCCTGTCGTCCTCTGCGATATTCTCTCCTCTGTGTAACAAATCGGTCAAAGGAAATCCTCTCTCTGACATCAGGTGGTACTAACTCCCACTCCTCGTTCGCTGCCATAAGTGTATCTACGAACAACTCCTCATGCTCCTCACCTGCAATAGCCTCATCGGGCTCCTGTCTCACAAAAGTAGGCCTAGTGGGCCTGTCTGCTGTCCGTGAAATAGTCCTAGGTGCTCTCCGGGATCCTGCATCACTCCTGTTATCGTCACGCTGTGGTGACGGTCTCCTCTGTATACCTAACCTCTGGATTGCCACTGCCAACTGCTGTAGCACATCGTTAGACTGTTGTTGATCTGCTCGTAAGTCTCTGAGTGTGTCTAAAACCTCGGCATCGTCCTGATCTCTAGGGTTATCAGGAACCTCTGTTCTAGGTATATCTGCTCTGTCAGTCCTGTCATTCCTGTCAGCCATGTTTCCTGGCTGCCTGCTCAAACTCTGCTGCCTGTCAATCAGAGCACGCCTGCGTGTGTAATACCTGTGAGAGCCAATCTGTTCTGGCTACATAAGACCGCTAAACCCTTAGGATGGCAGGATTTAGCTCTGATACCACTGTAGAAACCCCTTGTTTCCCCTGATTCTGAATCTGACTGAGTTTTGGTTTGTTTCTGCAATTTTTGATTTTTTTGGGTTTTTGTGCAATAAAGGTAAATTGCGATTTTTGCAAATAATTGAAAATAAATTCAATAAAAATTATCTAACTCTGGAAATGACAAAATCTATCTCAAATACTGAAGCCAAGCTAATATTAAATCTTCTGCAATGATTACAATGATGTTCCAGATACATGCAAATTAAAAACAATGATTTTTATTGAAAACCTGATTGGCTGCAATATGGTACGGCTGCATTAATTGCTTCTCTCTCCCTCCTTCTGACGATCCCAAAGGATGCCAGGATGATCTGCGCCTAAGAGGAGAATGGCAGACTGAGTCTGAGATAGGCGATTTGCTTGAAACTGGAAGTACGCCCTTTCTGAAGAAGTACGGCCAAGTACAGATGGTACGGCCTGAGTACAGCAGCAACTAATAATTAAAATGTACGGCCTCTCCTGGAATCTCTGGTTATGATGAATAGATGCGCCTAGATTGCAAGATGTCTTCTGTATAAAAAACTCATCTGAAATCCCTGAACGTTTATTATTGGTGAAACTCTGTAATTCCTTCAGAATGAAGAAATCTCTTTCCTGGCAATAAATCAGATGATATCTCACACCCTCTGAATTGCTTTCACTGGAGATGGCTCGTTCCCCAATGTTCTGAGACTGAAACCCTTGGCTTTCGTGCTCTGATCAAACTTCATCAATTTTCAATTCACAATAACATAATGGCTCGATTTCCAATGCAAATGGCTTATACACTTGAAAAGTGCGATTTCCTTAAGAATAGGGAATATTAAAATAGTTCGAACTTTTACTTTTAATTCTTCAGCCAAATTTTTATAATAAAATATAATCGCCAATTTGGCCCCCTTTCATGATGGGCGACCCCTTTATCAAAATCACTTAAGTTATAATAAAGTATTATAACTTTATATTATAATCCCCAATTAATTAATATTAAATCAATTCAATTAAATATTAATATCTCTCTCATTATTCATCCGATGTCTGATCCGTCTGAAGCTGACGAACACTGAAGTGATTTTGAACACCAACAATCCATACTGCTAAAAATAGCAGGGGTCCCACGCTGACTGCCAATAACTGCTAAAAATAGCAATTTATGCAAGAAGTGTCCGAACGAGTCCGAACGAAAGCCAACTGATCAACAACTGCCAACTGAAACTGAGCCAAGCTCCAACATGACCCTCTATCCAGTTTATCAGCCTACGAGGGTCGCATGATAGGCTAATCCTGTGCTCGGAGAGATGTCAACCAGAAGGGGACATGACAATAAACCTCATGTTACAAGATTGGATCCAGAGACACTCAACGAACTCAGAAGAAAGGGGTTATGTTTCCGGTGTAGAGAAAAATGGTCTCAAGATCATATTTGCCCAAAAGGAGTCAAATTTCATCAAATTGAATACTATTCAGCTGAAGAAAGTGATTCTAATTCTTCGGACTAGCAGTTCGATTTTGATGACAGCGAAGTGGAAAGAGCTCCAGAAGAGTCCGAAGATGAAAAGGGAAGTGGAGGTACCTTGGCTCAACTTTTGAGCTTTCAAAAGAATAAATCCTTCAAAGTTCGAGGGATGATTAAAGGGCAACGAATAGTTGCTTTGATTGACACTGGAGCAATGCATAACTTCATTGATGAAGTTGTGGTAGCAAAGAAGGGGCTGCAAACAGAAGAGTTTGAAGGCTTCAAGGTTATGGTTGCTGATGGGTTTCACATCTCATGCACTAAGAAGATCTCAAACATGACTATGCAATTGGGAAACTATGACGTAAGTCAAGGATGAGTTTTATGTAGTCAACATTGGAGATACTGATGTTTTAGGCATTCAATGGCTGCGTTCACTTGGAAAAATCTCTCTAAATCTGCAAACCATGGAGCTCAAGTTTCAATTCGATGGGAAGAAGGTAGTGATAAGAGGAATGTCAAATGGTGGTCCTCGGATTGTGTCATTCAAGAGAATGGAGGGGTTGATTCGTAATGATCAAGTTGAATGGGCTGCAGAATGTATGATTCTTCCTGCTAGTCCAGTCGAAACAAAGAGAGACTATTCTCCTGATATTCAGTCTGTACTCACAAAAAGGAGCAAGGTGTTTGCTGATTTAACTCCGAGACCACCTCCTGAACGGGGTTCGGAGCATGTCATAGAGCTTAATGAAGGAGCTAAACCGGTTATTACAACTCCATATCGGTACCCTAAGAAGCAGAAGGACGAGATTGAGAAAAATATTCGGGAACTCTTGGAGATGGGCTTCATTCGTCCAAGCAAGAGTCCCTTCGCTTCAGCAGTTGTTCTTGTGAAGAAGAAGGATGGTACCATCCGCATGTGTGTGGACTATCGTGCTTTGAATCAAAGCACCATCAAAAATCGATACCCCATTCCGAGGATTGATGAGCTACATGCAGCCAAGTTCTTTTCAAAGATCGATTTGAGATCAGGCTACTACCAGATTCGGATGAGAGGATCTGATGTTGAGAAGACAACATTTAGATGCCACTATGGCCACTTCGAGTTTCTAGTTATGCCATTTGGGTTGACTAATGCTCTTGCTACTTTCCAGTCTTGTATGAATAGAGTCTTTTAGAAGCAGTTGAAGAAGTGTGTATTGATATTTTTTGATGACATTCTGATCTTCAGCAAGACCTGGGAAGAACATCTCAAGCACTTGGAGGAAGTGCTTAGCATCCTAGAATCAGAGAGCTTGTTTGCAAAAGAATCCAAATGTGAATTTGGAATGAAGGAGCTGCTGTACCTTGGTCATATAATCAGTGTTGAAGGAGTTAAGGTTGATCCTGGAAAGATCAAAGCAATGGTTGATTGGCCACCTCCTAAGAATTTCACTCATTTGAAAGGATTTTTGGGTCTTTGTGGATTCTATAGAAGATTTGTGAAGGGCTACTCGCAGAATGTTGCTCCTCTTACTGACCTCACGAAAAAAGGGGCTTTTTGTTGGTCAGAAAAGGCCCAAACTACTTTTGATAAGTTTAAGAGGATCATGAGCTCTTGCTCGGTTTTAGCTATTCCAAACTTTTCCAAGCCTTTCGAGCTACAGTGTGATGCATTCGGTGAAGGAGTCGGGGCTGTTTTGATGCAAAACAAACATCCCATTGTGTTTGAGAGCAGAAAATTAAGAGATGTTGAAAGGACGTACTCCATCTACGACAAGGAAATGCTTGCCATTATGCATGCATTAGCTAAGTTCAGACAGTATCTGGTGGGGAGCAAGTTTGTGGTCAAGACTGATCTTAATAGTCTCAAGCACTTCATGCATCAGAAAGATTTGAACGAGAGGCAACAAAAGTGGGTGAGTAAGCTTCAAGTTTACGATTTTGACATTGAATATGTCAAAGGTAAAAACAATATTGTGGCTGATGCTCTATCTAGGAGACCTCATTTGAACTCCTTATGTGAGCTTACTGCTGATTGGAAGGACATGTTGCTTGCTGATTATGCCAAAAATCAGTTTGCAACCAGCATCATTGAGGGAACTTTTCATGATGAACGGTA